>JAAGKR010013560.1:0-11563 GCA_011419295.1 Clarias macrocephalus
AGCTCACCAAAATTGGACAGTTGAAGACTGGAAAAATGTTGCCTGGTCTGATGAGTCTCGAGACATTCAAATGGTAGAGTCAGAATTTGGCGTAAACAGGATGAGAACATGGATCCATCATGCCTTGTTACCACTGTGCAGGCTGCTGGTGGTGGTGTAATGGTGTGGGGCATCTTTTCTTGGCACACTTTAGGCCCCTTAGTGCCAATTGGGCATCGTTTAAATGCCACGGCCTACCTGAGCATCGTTTCTGACCATGTCCATCCCTTTATGACCACCATGTACCCATCCTCTGATGGCTACTTCCAGCAGGATAATGCACCATGTCACAAAGCTCGAATCATTTCAAATTGGTTTCTTGAACATGACAATGAGTTCACTGTACTAAAATGGCCCCCACAGTCACCAGATCTCAACCCAATAGAGCATCTTTGGGAGCTTTGTGCCCTGGATGTGCATCCCACAAATCTCCATCAACTGCAAGATGCGCTCCTATCAATATGGGCCAACGTTTCTAAAGAATGCTTTCAGCACCTTGTTGAATCAATGCCATGTAGAATTAAGGCAGTTCTGGGGGTCAAACACCGTATAGTATGGTGTTCCTGATAATCCTTTAGGTGAGTGTATAATGTATACATAATAATACTAGCCTATTATACATGTCTTTGGACTGTGGGAGTTACCAGGAGTACCTGGGGAAACCCACCAAGCAGGGAAGAACAAGAAAACTTGAAAAAAAACCTAGGACCTGGAGGTGCGGTGCAAGGTGACAATGCTAAGAGCCACCGTGCTGCCATCTATTCATTCATTCATTCATTTCTTTATTTATATCTATTGACTTATTAAATGAAAGTTGTCCTGCTTTTCCTCCAAATTGAGTCTTATTTAGTTATGTTCTTCTTCTTCTTATTATTTTTTTTATATCTTCTGTGATTTTTATAGTTATTATTGGCTTGACAAAAATATTAATAGTCATAAAATAAAATTCTTAAACTAATAATAAAATAGAATTTGAACAAGATAATAATGTTTTCATATTGTTATATCATTATCCAGTTCATTAACCAGAAAATAAGTTATGATAGTAACTACAATGGAAAAAAAAATCTATATTTTTACTTGTGATGAAATTTGGCAATATTATTGTTATTTATTCAGCATCTTAAAAAATATTAAATACAAATTAAATTACAACTGAAAATGTGTAAGACGGTGATTTCTCTTCGGGTGGGTTGCTCTAAATATATTTTTCAAATATTTATTAAATGAGTTTGATTGTGTAAATGTGTTAATTTAAACAATATGTTGCCAACGAATGATTGCGTGCTAAAAACTTACACTTGGCAAGTGAACATGGCAAACAACAAGCACTAATGAATATTTGTATCTACTGTAGGAGCGTAAAAAGTACCAGCACTAATGGCACAACAATTAAGATATGGCTCCATGCACACATACTGTATGTACAAATCATCCTAATGATAACAAAACAACCTGCTTTTGCATTCAGTTGGTAGCTCATCTATTTAACACACGTCTGTTGTCAGGTGCAATAAAGAAGTTTATCATGAGTCTTGTTTCTTTGTTTTGCCAACTTCCTTTTGTTGTTATCAGAAGCTATTTAAAGCTGGCATTTTACAATAGCACAGAAATATTCATTCCTTCTCCAGCAGCAGGTACTAATAGGTGCACGGTGGTAATACATTCATCGACCTTCTCTCACTGACCTGTGCGGAAGTAGCAGTGCAATAGGCAAATTGATGATACATTATGTAAGCCCGTCTGGCTATTTATCCACCCTTTTGCTGTTTGTTTTGACCCAGCTGTGAACTCATGAATGTTACATCTGCTTTTAACAGAAATGTCACATATACGGGGCCCTGTTAAGCCTTGTTGTGAAACCTCTCCAAAGAGGATATGCTGACTTGAGTCAAACCCATTCACATCAAAGCAGTGACCAAGCACAACCTTCAGAATGAATGCTTTCTGTGTATACAGCAATCAGCCCTAATATGGATGGTGAATTTTTTTTTAGACATAGAAGAATTTTGCACTGTGATTTGACACTGTATAGGTAGCGCATGGTGTTATAAATTAAGTACTTTAACATAACATTTCAGTTCTATTATTTATTTACTACAGATTGACATATCAAGGATTTGTCCCCCTTTAAGTGTAACCTCATTCTGCTGTACGAGGAATACACATGTGGGGTGTTCGTGTCAAACCGGGACTTTTGATTGTACAGAATAACAGTTAAGAGAGTAAAAACACACTTTATTTCTTTATATAATTCCCTACTACCCTAATGGATTATCAAGGTAGAAAGTTTTCTCAGTACACCGGAGCCATGATCGGACTGCCTGCTTCACGTCAGAAACACTGGCCTCCCAGGAACCCCCTTGATGGCCCAAACATGTGGGAATCAGGGTCTTTTCTGCAAGCTGGCAACGAGTTATGAGCTGATTTTTAAAGATCATGTGTTCCACTTGCGGAGTTCCACTAAATGTTCAGGAGAACGAATGGAAATGGGCTCTAAGCCACCTGGGCTGAGATACTCATTCATGGACCTATGGGGCAATTTTTTATTTATTTAAATAAGGCCATTCAAATGTGTTACTGCTTGAAGTCTTCTGTAAAATTTTTACAGCTACAACAAGTCACACGGCAAATGAACACAGCAATTTGCCAAACTGAACTTAACATACTAAAGGATGGCACATTGCTTTATTAAATGTATAATCACAGTTGGTGTTGTAGAATATCTATTACTTTTTGTTATCACCTACCTTACATTCATGCTCACCAGCCTCTTTTTTCTCTACTTTTAATAAGTTAATAATAATAATAATAATAATAATAATAATAATAATAATAATAATAATAATAAAGACTTTTATTAAAAACAAGGTACAGGATGGTTTTACATAACTGACAGTTTTTTTTCCCATGTTCCCTATACACGTCCATCTATCAACCATGTTACTATAGAACTTAGACGCATTTAAGAAAAAAAACAAAACAAAACAAAAAAACAACATTTATTAAAAACCTTTCAGCTGGAACTACTGCCAAAGCTGATGTTGTGACAACACCATCAATCACCATTAATCAACACCTCCTGACTATATTAGAATCAAGCATTCAACAAGGCTGTGGCATGAAAGTGTGATTTGTGCCTGCTAATAACACATTACATTCAGCCTGACCTGTAAGTGAAAACAGTCTAACACTTGCAAGCTTCTGTTAATTCATTTTTCGGTATAATATTAAGAGTGATTCATTCCAGCTAAATGTATACTTTAGTGTGCAATATATTCTATATTCTATCCTAGTAAGACACATATCTGCAAGGTAATGTTTTGATAACCTACATGTACTGTACAGTAGGTAGACTACTGATGAGATTAAAGCCTGGGGAATAATGTGTATTTACGTCTTGGTAATTTATCATATATTATACTGTACATTCAGAGTAGACAGTGTGAGAAAATCCTGCAAGTGTGAGAAAGTAAATGCTTAAATCTGGTTTGTACTGAGGACTGAAATAGCACTACTTAGTTGGAGAGAATATCAGCCTAGAGCTGCTTTGATTAACTGTATTACATAAGTAAAGGATTGTCAAAAGTTGGATATACAGTAGGCGGCACGGTGGCGTAATGGTTAGCACTGTCGCCTTGCACCTCCAGGGTCCGGGTTCGATCCCCGGCCAGGCTCGATTCCTGTCTCTGTGTGCATGGAGTTTGCATGTTCTCCACGTGCTTCCTCCCACATTCCAAAGACATGTAGGTTAAGTTAGGTTAATTGGCGTTCCCAAATTGCCCGTAGTGTGTGAATGAGTGTGTGAGTGTATGTCTGTGTGCCCTGCGATGGATTGGCACCCTGTCCAGGGTGTATCCTGCCTCGTGCCCTAAGTCTCCTGGGATAGGCTCCAGGCTCTCCGTGACCCTGAATACAGGATTGAGCAGTAATGACGGTGAGTGAGTGGATATACAGTATTAGGCAGCAAGTAACCTCGGATTGCGAGTAACACGGAGTGTTTCACAAGACGAGCAAAGATTTGAATAAATTCTGGCTTGAAAAACGAGTAAGTGTTGGTTTTTGAGTATCATGTAACATGCATGCGCTTCTTGTTTTGACGCCGAGTGTCACGTGATCACGACTGAGCTAATGGTTTTTCTCTCTCTTGCGCTGTGGAATTGTGGGTAACCGTCTCTTAGTGCGCTGTGACCATGTGTGTTTGCATAAAACATCTTTTATTTTTTTTGTCTGTATGCATGTGTGTATAGCGCGCGTGTACTGTTTATTATAACACACGTGTGTGCGTGCATGTAAAGCAAATGCAAGTCTCATTAGAGAGGATAAAGATCGATTTTCTCTCTCTCTCTCTCTCTCTCTCTCTCTCTCTCTCTCTCTCTGTCAGCCTCCTCTTTGTCTATGCGCTTTCATTGGACACACGATTCTTTTCAAAGGTAAAGTGCAGGTTAATTTGTTTTATTTTTACTTTTAGCAGTGATTCTGTGAGTGTGCGCTCACTCGAGTGTCATTAAAGAGATTTCTTGTTTATTTTTCCAGATAATAAGAGAGGAGGGAGGGTAAAGGTAAAGTGCAAGTTTATTTTTATTATTTATTTTTACTTTATATTTTGTATTAATTATTTTTATGTATTATTTTTTTGGGCTATGGAACGGATAATTTGAGTTTACATTATTAAAAATTTGATACATGAGTGTTTTGATATATGAGCCCGCTTCCGGAATGAATTATGCTTGCAATCCAAGGTTTCCACTGTAGTCAGTTCTCAAAATTTGAAAGCTGAGAGTGTTTTTGGAAGTAGGAAAAATGGACAAGTGTTGGACGAGCATCTCTGACAAGGGCCAAATTGCGGTTGCTAGATGACTGGACATCTTTGGCGGGGCCTAGTATGATGCACATTAGTACTTACCAAAAAGTGGTCCAAGCTAGGAAAACCAGTGAAAAGGCGATGGTTATGTGCCTGACTAATCTGCTCCAATTCCACAAAAGAGCTTTTGTAGCACAAATTACTGGCTGTGATAGAAATGTGTCGGAACACACAATGCATTCCAGCTTGCTTTGTATCTGGCTACATAAACACAGACTGCTTATTCTCATGTTGACCCCTTGTCCACCATGAAAAAGCACCAAAAATGGGCATGCGAGCATTAGATATGGACTCCAATTGATGAGTGCTTACCAAATGGGAAGTGTTGGCACCGGTGCACTATGAGAAGATGACAAACCAACTGAGGTAATGTGATTCTCTGTGTAACATTCTGCTGGGAAACTCTTTTGTCCTGGAATTCATATGGATAAACATGACCAAACAGTCCTGTAAGCATTTCACTACATAGCATAATGTGTATGGTCGTGTATGTGATTAATAAAAAGTTGAATTTGAATTTCAGCAGGATAACAAATTGTGCCACACTGCAAAAACTGTTCAGGAATCATTTGAGGAACATGAGGTGTAGACTTTGTTTCCAAATTCTCAGAATCTCCATAGTCTGATCGCTGGATACCCAGGTCCGATCCATGGAGGCCCATCTTACTCTACATCTTACAGGACTTAAAGGATCTTGGTGCCAGATACCACAGCACACTCTTTGGTGTTTGACTGGTTAATTATATATTCAGTCACTTAATTTTGGCTTTAGGAATTTGAGGAAAATGCTGTGTTTGCAGTATCAGCATATAATTATTGGCTGACGTTTTCATTATGCCAGGTTTTTCTGTCACACCACAGTGCCTTTCATTTGCATGAGGGTTTCTTCTCAGCCTCGACAGTCCTTCTGCATTTAACACCCAGCTCTCAGGACGAGTCTGTGATGTTGCTGTGTTCAAAATGCTGAAGTGGGAATGGCAAAGGTCATATTAAAAAGAAGGAAACCTCCTGCGCTGCTTATGCTAAATGCTAATCGGGATTATTTTTCAGAGACAGTATGACTCCCATTTTTCTAAAGCAATTTTGCAAGGTCTTGCCATCACTCGTGTATCTCTAACCGGCGCCTTTTCCCAGTATTGTGTTGCTTTGATCATTTTGTTGCCTCAGCCTTCGCCCACGTGTCTTCCTGCCTCTAAACATCCGTTTACTGTTTCTGATTGGTTTTGGAAATCAATTTAATGCTGTATCTTGTAATTCAAAAGTAGAAATCATTTCCATTAGTGACATTTTACCTGTTTATTGATAAAGATGTTTGTGTTTTTGTGCTTTTACCTAAAAGCACTCGAAAATTTTATTGCACTCCATGATTTCGCTCTCCACTTATCTCCCAAATATAAATATTTTGAAAAATATACTGTATGTAACTTACTTTCCTATTTTGCGTTTGTTGTTCCTGTTCTTTTTTTATTAGTTTTTTCCTCCATCAGGCTTTTTTTTTATTTTTTGAAATACAAGAAATAACAAGATCAATCTTGATACTTTCCCCCAAGTTTCAGTCTTGATATGTATTATAGATTTTCTCACACTGGCTCTGATTTCATCCTGCCACCCCCTGTGTCTCATTCACAGACCTCTTGCCTTGCTAATTCATCCATGTTTTAAGGACCTTCTTCTTTAGATTCGGAATAAAAATAATGAGTACTACTTTGCATGTGACATTGTCACATACCTACAGTATGTTAGTAATATGGCAAGAAATAATGGTGTGAATTCCATCACATGCAAAGCCAGGGCAAGAAAATCTATATGCAGATGAGATGTAGCTGTAAATAGACAAATTTTTATCTCCTCTCGACAAAAACATCGAGAAATGCTATCTCCAAGACAACATCAGGACTAGACAAGGCTACACTACGTTCACATTATCAGCCTGAAGTGATTTAAATCTGATTTTTTGCCCTAATGTGACAAAGATCTTCTTCTTTTAGGGCTGTCTCAATGCACAAATCTGACGCTTTTCAGATCAGCTCTGAATGTAGCTCTGGATTGGATATACAGCATATCTGATATGTGGTCATGTGACTTGAATGAGAACGGTCAGATGGGCATGTGCCAGGTGCTGACATCATCATTCAGCACCAGCAGTGCAGGGTTTTCAGAGCAGTTCTAGCAATAATAGCTAAAGCGAGGTGTCTGGTATTTTTCCTTCTTCTTCTGGCTGTCACCAGAACAAAATCCCAAGCATATTTCTGCATAAAATTGCATTTCTTTTAACGAATAAATGTACAAACATGTACAAAAAGGCAAGCCTTTTCAGAAGACAGACCCGTCCACGGTAGAGTCACATAAAAGTCAAAGAATGTAGGGTCGAAGCCAAGACAAGTTAAGTTGTAGTAAATGGGAGTCAGAATCAAGATTGTGTGAATGAAAACCATTAAAACCTTTGGCTCATTCATGCACTGTGCCAATGATTAGGCAAGTTTGTCTACAAGATGGAATACCTTTTGCGTGCATACAAAAAAAAGACATTATTATTATTATTATTATTATTATTTTTATTATTATTATTATTAGTTTTTTCACAAAGTTTAGCTGAGTCCAGTACCCGTGATCAAGACATATCCAAGTACTAATGGAAATAAATCTTAGACGAGTCCAAGTCAACACAGAAAACCTCTTTAGAATAAACTCAAACCCAATAACCAACTCAAGTCCATATTACAACCTCAACCACTATTTCAGATTAATCAGGATTCCATATAACATCAACTGTAACAATAAACACCAGCTGTAATTAAAACAACATTTCATATGAATGCTTTTGTTTTATTAAACAACTCATTCACAGGACTAATATCCTGCAAATGGATTACAAAAATCAGCATTTGCTTTTTTATTTTTATTTTTTAGAATCATTTTTATTATTATTTTATTATTTTTTGATATGGTGTTGCTTTTTTTTTTTTTTCTAAAGTAAATTCTAAGCTGTGTTTTATTTTTTTTGTCTTGACAGAGTAAAGGAAAGACAGGTGAGTGAACTGCTTTAACTGATGTGATAACAGGAATCAATTAGTCTCACTGACATCACACAACAACTTAATTAAAAAAGTGGGTAATGTGGACAAATTGATGTTGCCAAGTGGAATATGGTGGCTAAGTGGTTAACATTGTCGACTTGCACCTCCATGATCCAGGTTTGATTTCAGGCTCGGGTCTATGTTCATGGAGTTTGCATGTTTCCCCCCCCATGCTCGGTGGGTTTCCTTTGTGTACTCTGCTTTCCTTCCAAAGTCCAAAGACATGCAGAATAGGCTAATTGCCGTTTCCAAATCGCATCTATTGTGTGAACGCGTGTATAAATGTTGACAGAAGGTCCTATCATGGTTGTAAAAATGGGAATAAACACAGTGGTCACCATTGGTCTCCATGGTACCTACAGTAGTTGGACTACAGGGGTTCCTTAGATGTATGTTTGGATGGAAGTGATTGTTTTCCAATAACAGCATGCTCTGTAAATACGTATTTTATGGTATAATTTGGGTGTCAAATGGACCGAGATGCTGTACCACATCTCTTTGTCTTGCTCAGGCACAGTAAATTGCACAGCGGGTGCAAAATGAATCAATTCGCATTGCCCTGTATTTGGTAGCTAGACCCTGTTGTTCATCAACTTGCATGGTTTTCTGTTCATCAACTTGCATGTTTTTCATCTGTACCCATTTTTCACACACACACACACACATGCCTTTTGCAAGACCTTTTGTAAGGACCCAGAGACTGTGTGGAATCCTTAATAACAATGCTCAGCATTTCCACCTGCTGCCTTCGGTTCTTGATCATTACAGGATATATCAGCTGTTTCCTTTTTTAAATTGCTCTGCTTTTCTCACACTGCTTTGAGTCAGCAGTCTTGAGCCTGTTTTTATGAGCACTTTTCAAGCAAATGCTACACTACTCAAGCTCGAGAGCTATAAATGCTTGAATCATGCACCTTTTATAGTAGTTTTTTTTTTAAATAACCAATCGTTTCCAGTTGCATTCATAAAGGTCAAGGCAAATGTGTAGGCCTATAAAAGGTCCGGTACTGGAAAAAAAAAAAAAAAAGTGGCAGAAAGATTTATGGACCAGGAACAAAAAATGAGCGTTTCCACCAGGAGTTGTGTGACGAATGACTTCCAAAAATGACTTCCACTAAAGGGCATACACACTGTACTATACATCATCTATACATCACCTTTAATTTTGCAAAGAAGCTGTACAATTTAATTTGGTTGCCATTTTCAGTCCAGTGACTCAGCCTTGGTAAATATCACTCCATCATTAACATCCAAGCTCCAACTGCATGGGTGTGTTTAATTAGAAAGGAACAAAAAGCTGGTGTGATTGAGCTTACGGACTGGTGCAGACCGCAGTGTGACGTTCAGATTGCTGACACAGACAGAAGAACAAAGTCAGACCCAGCTCCGTATTAGCTCAGCTCAAATATCCAAGTAGAGGTGAAAGGCACAGCTACTGTATGGATTTGCTGCAGGAAGAAGTGTCACGACACCGAGTACTGGTAATGCTGAAAAACGAAAGCTTTTAGTTATTTTAAAGGTGGCTATAGCTCACAAACTGATGGCCGTAAGATTTCACTATGCTTTTTTTATTTGCTCACTAAATCCCTCTCGGTTACATTACATTTAGAAATGCATACATTGTGATTACATTTCTCGTGAATGAAAGTGCAAAACCAACGACTACAGGAGACTTCAAGGACAGAACGGTGATAAGACTCTTAGCCGCAGTAAAACATTTGAACGGTGCAAACGTTTTAAAGAAGGCCGCACGTTTGTGAATGATGATCACCGGCCAAGGTGATGGAGCAAGTGGATCCCCGGAAAATCGACGGATAACTTGTCGCCCACTGATGGAAGAGATGCATCTGTCTGTGGAAACACCACTTGGACATTACAAGCACCCGACAGGGTGCACAACCATTTCCATTTCCATGTTAAGGAGTTCCTGGGAGGCCAGTGTTTCAGATGTGAAGCCCGCTGTCTGATTATGGCTCTTTATGGTGTCCAAGCACTAGTGAACCACTAGTAGTTTTTTCCTCTTATAACTGTACTCTGTTATTCTACACAGTCAATAGTCCTGGTAATACTATTCACAACACTAAAAGACATTTGAAAGACATGATAAAATCCAGTGTTCAATACATTTGTTCTTTTAATGGAGTTCAGCCAATTAAAAATAAGCTGTTCTTCTTGGTGGTTGCCAGAATTTTACCGTAAAAAAATACGTTATTGCACTGTAAAAAAATAAAGCGCAAATTTCACGGTAAAAATACGGCAGCTGTGGTTGGCAGAAGTTTACCGTGAAAAATATGGTAGCGATGTTTTTAGCTTGTACGGAATTGCACTCATTTTACGGATTTCAATTGTTTTTTTGCTTTTCAAGCCTGGCCGGGAATCGAACCCAGACCCTGGCGGTGCAAGGCAACAGTGCTAATCACTACACTACTGGGCTTGCTATACAAATGTTGTCGCTGTTGGAGTGCAAATCGTGCGGGGGATGCAGGGAAACCGAGGAAGTCCAACAACGACAACAATTGCGCAGCAAACACAGTAGTGTAGTGGTTAGCACCGTCGCTTTGCACCACCAGGGTCTGGGTTTGATTCCTCGAAAAAAAAGAAACAATTAAAATCCATAGAATATACAGTATAATGAGTGTAATCCTGTACAACCAAAAATGTTGCTACCTTTTTTTTATGGTAAACTTCTGGCAACCACAGCTGCCGTTTTTTTACCGTAAAATTTACGGCTTATTTTTTTTACAGTGCAATAACGTATTTTTTACGGTAAAATTCTGGCAACCAAAGCTGCCGGTTTTTTACCGTAAAATTTACGGCTTATTTTTTTTACAGTGCAATAACGTATTTTTTACGGTAAAATTCTGGCAACCAAAGCTGCCGGTTTTTTACCGTAAAATTTACGGCTTATTTTTTTTACAGTGCAATAACGTATTTTTTACGGTAAAATTCTGGCAACCAAAGCTGCCGGTTTTTTACCGTAAAATTTACGGCTTATTTTTTTTACAGTGCAATAACGTATTTTTTACGGTAAAATTCTGGCAACCAAAGCTGCCGGTTTTTTACCGTAAAATTTACGGCTTATTTTTTTTACAGTGCAATAACGTATTTTTTACGGTAAAATTCTGGCAACCAAAGCTGCCGGTTTTTTACCGTAAAATTTACGGCTTATTTTTTTTACAGTGCAATAACGTATTTTTTACGGTAAAATTCTGGCAACCAAAGCTGCCGGTTTTTTACCGTAAAATTTACGGCTTATTTTTTTTACAGTGCAATAACGTATTTTTTACGGTAAAATTCTGGCAACCAAAGCTGCCGGTTTTTTACCGTAAAATTTACGGCTTATTTTTTTTACAGTGCAATAACGTATTTTTTACGGTAAAATTCTGGCAACCAAAGCTGCCGGTTTTTTACCGTAAAATTTACGGCTTATTTTTTTTACAGTGCAATAACGTATTTTTTACGGTAAAATTCTGGCAACCAAAGCTGCCGGTTTTTTACCGTAAAATTTACGGCTTATTTTTTTTACAGTGCAATAACGTATTTTTTACGGTAAAATTCTGGCAACCAAAGCTGCCGGTTTTTT
>JAAGKR010013561.1:0-13685 GCA_011419295.1 Clarias macrocephalus
CACGTGTTTGATCAATGATCTTGAGTAATTTGCACTGCTTCTCCGACAACATAAAAAACAAAAGAATCATTTACATTTATAGCATTTGCATAACGATGCCCTTATCCAGAGCGACTTACATCAGTCTCATCATACATCTGAGCACTTGAGGGTTAAGGGCCGTGCTTAAGGGCCCAACAGTGGCAGCTTGGTGGTGCTGCGGTTTGGATTTGTAATCATATTGTATTAACATAAGGTGTACGTATTGATCTCCTCGTGTGCAACCATGTGTACATCATGAGGAAATTCCCATCTACAGTGATTTCTACAGAGACCACTTATCCCATGCGAATCATTTATATCAATACGTGCATCATTAAGGTCATCCCCCTTGCAACATTACGTGAACAGACATATGTCGGGAAATCTTATCCTGCCAAAGTGTTATACACTTAAAATGTTCGTGGAGCTCCATTACACATCTGCTAGGAAGCGGGTTGAGATCATCATCAGTGGCTTGGCCTAACATTTACCCAGCGCATGAGAGGATCTAGAACTTAAAACACTCTCAACCTTAATCTTAAAAAAAATATTGATCTCAAACAGTATTCTGATGGATATAACTAGATCACAGACTACAGACTAAACATTACAGTAATGGAGCCTCCTTTGAATCTCAAACACCAGCCCACTTGAGTGTGTGCTTTGCTTCCTCCCCCGGAATGTCGTTTGCATACTGATGACAAAAATCATATAATGTGATTTACGTAGGTTTAACATCCAGCCTCAAAAATGCCACTCTGAAAGCTTAACGTTGCTTTATAATTACTGTCTTATTGACGGTAGGAGGTGTACATTGACCCAAGGGCATGGGCTGTCTGCTGACAGTAATAGCTGTGAAGAGACTCTTTTCCATTTGGCACTGGCGTGATGGGTGGCAGAGCCGAAAGCTATAGTGGTAAATCATTTTCCCAAATCACGGATAACATTGCTTCTAATTCACACTGTATTATCCGCGATCCTTTTGAGAACAATGGTGAAGCCATTGGTTGCTGATTTGACCTCACAACTGGTTACATATAGAAGCATGTGCAGTAATATTTGCAAGACATGCAACACCTACTGTAAACCTAATAGCGTAAGCAAATAGGATAAACATATGGTGTTATTTTATTTAGGACAAAGGATCATTACCCTTTTACAGTAGATTCATTATTTACATAATGAAATATATTTACATTCGGTGACCTTTTCATGGTATGCTTTTTTGAAAAATGAAAAAAAAAATGTGTTATGTTTGGAAAGTGTGTGTGTTTGTGTGTGTGAGATGGCATTCACATTTGAGAATGATAAATGCCTTGTCATTTTCACCATTAGTGCATTTCCATTACGCTAGTCCAGTGCGGCTGTCAGTGATATATTGCTAAATGTTGAGGAGAAGCCTGCGTTGTATTGGATATTAGAGGAAGTTGCCCTTTATGCTGAGGTCACTTCCTTGTTTGCTTCAAAATACTTATTGTTACCCATTAACTGGTCCCAAATCATCAAGTGATATTTTCCGCATTGTGTCCCACCACTGAATAGCTACAGTATGATTTCCAATATGGCAACCACCCTCCCTATATTCACAAAGGCATTCTCCTGATCTGTCCATCTACTGTACCTAATCTGACCAAGTATTTCAGAATGATGTATTTCAGCTTTGTAATAGATACACCCTAAAAAATACTTGTTTTTAACCCAGCTGCTGGATAAATATTGGACCAACTACATGCTGGGTTAATTTAACCCTGCAAAACGGGTTATTTGTTTAACCAAGCAAGATGGGTAAAATATTCAATCCAAATGCTCGGTCATATTTAATTATAATGCTGAGTTAATTCTACCACATAAATTGGTCAAATGTTCTACCCAGAACTATTCTACTTTACCCATTCTATTAACTGGAATGTTGGGTTAATTCTACCTCACAAATAGGTTATTATAATTTTTATGTTTTACATGTCTATGGGTAAAACAGTTTAAAAAGTTAAATTACTTTGATATACTGGTCTATTACAACAACAAAAAAAGTTTTGCAAACCATACATCTATGCAATAAATGTACAATTAATGCATTAATACATATATGGGATTAAATGTACAAACCATAGAAAAAATATTTTTATTTATTTTTCAAAAGCACAAGATCAGATAATACAAAACAAGTTCAACAGCAACATCATTACTATACATTACTCATAAGCATAATGCCTGAGAGCAGTGCTGGTCATTATCTCCCAACATCAGGATGTACAGTAGGGGTACGGCCTCGACACTTCAGCCTGCTGGAGATATTCCACGGTGTCGGTTCTAACCTTAGAAATTAAAGAAAGCAAAAGTTTTTGGAAAAATCGAGAGGGTTGACTAGTATGCATATTTGTAAGAAGATTCGTGTTTTGTAACACCTCAGCTTTTTATTGTCTCAAGCACTAAGATGAATAAAGTTCTAATGTTAATGTGGTTGCTAACGCTAGCGTCATGCTGACACTACAGTTAGCTTTTATTAATCACTTCACCATCTTCATACACCCTGCAAGCATTCTACAAAGAAAGCTAAAAAGCTCAGACATTTTTGCAGTTTCTTTAATACACAGGTGGGGTTCTTTGGTTTGTCTAGCTAGCAGCCATTGTCAGATAAACTAGCATGCTATAGCACAGACCAGGCTGAAAGTTTGAGTGTAACGTTAACACGGTAACAGTAATAAATGTTACATACAGTGAACAAATTCAGTTAAAAGTGACTTAAGTGAGTAAAAGTGTGTATACAGATCTTGTATTTAAGGTTTACATTTCTTCTTAAATGCGTGAGGAGGAAGGACCCTCATCAGCAGCCCAAAAAAAAAGACACAAAGCTGCTGAATACACTGGTGAAGTTCGGGGGAGGGGCGGTCTTGTCTGTGATGTTAGCTGTCACTAGCTAACCTAATTTCAACCCAGCAAGCTGGGTTAAACAAAAGGTACCCAATTCACTGTAAATAACCCAGAAAAATGACCCAACAGAGGCAACCCAGCGTTTGGGTAGCAAAAATGACCCAGCATTTTTTAGTGTGTAACAGACCAAATGCCTCAAGATGATGCATCATGGGTGACACAAAGAACACCATGTTATCACTATTATTTTCTGATATCCAGACAATTCAGAATGGTTCGTACCATAGCCATAGAGTTTGGTGATGGGCTTCGGATACACAGTGAGCCTGACCAGGATAAAGCTGGTACCTAAGATGAATGAAAGAATGATTTATTATGGTACTTAGCTAATGTTCAGGTTGCCCATGCCCACAGGCTAATGTTGGATAATATCTTTGCTAGTATTGTACTCTGCAAAACAATGATAAATTATCAAGTATTTGGGACTTTCTTTCCAACAGCAAAGGTCACAGACAACAAAGCTTTAGCGCAACCTTTAACTACTTTTTATTCAATTCCTTGTTTTCTTTTATTTAAGCAATTCAACTTCCTAGCTTTACTGAAAAAGTCCTGCCATAGCCAGCATTGTTGATGTTAACCTTGATTATCAATTTTATGCCAATAAACTGGTGACAGGATCATCGGCACCCAAGGGTCAACTATACCTGTGCGGAGCAAAGGCCAGCCTGCCTGGTCCGATCCCACAGTAGATCAAATTGCTGAAAATAGTTAATGCAAACCATGATAGGAAGATATCAGTACACAGTTATCAGTGCATCACAACTTACTGTGTATGAGTCTTAGTAGGCAAAGAATCAAGGTCATTGATCCGTATTTGGGATTCAATCTGATCAAGCATCCATGGGAAGTCTGATCCATGGAGACACCACCTTGCAATTTAAAGCACTTAAACGAATTGCTGCTAATATCCTGTTCCAGATACAGTACCTCAGCACACCTTCAGAGATCTGGTGGAATCATGCCTTGAGGGGTCAGAGCTGTTTTGGATGCTCAACCTGCCCAATATGGGGCATAATGTGCAGCAGTGGAATGTTGTGGCTGATCGATGTGTGCAACAATTTCAATTCAATTCAATTTTATTTGTATAGCGCATTAACAATGGTCACTGTGGTGAAGCAAATTATGGAAATGTGAATGAAATGGGAGAAAATCTGTATGAATCAAAATGTTCCCTGAGATGGGAGTAGGAAGAAACCTTGAAGGGAACCATTCTCATTTGTGTGATGGGTATATTGGGGGTATATTTCACACCCTATATTTCTCCCTAATTTAATCATACAGTAGTCAATACCCACGCTTTTTTAAAAAAAAAATTATGTACGAACACTCTCCCATTAAGGTGACAGTTACCCACCAGTCACGGTGAAGAATGTTCCCACCAGATCTTTTGACTTTGTTACATTTGACTGCCTGGTCATGCTTTGACCCTTGCTGTATTTGTTGTGTATTAGTTTATTCCTTCGGTTATTTCTCAGCCATCTTTACTGATGCTGATCATGTTTTGTCCTTTTGTCTATTCACGTACTTTATGTGGATTTCTGAGAGTTTTTTTTTCACTCTGTCTGCCATATAAACCTTTTTTTTTTTTTTTTTTGCACATGGATTCTAGCTCCAGGTCTATCTTGTTACAATTAAAGTAAAACCCCTGCTGTTACATTAAATTTGTCATTTCATACAGGAGTGATACTATAGTCAAATTACAGGCTTCACTTATATATATATATATATACATTACCATGGTTACCGAATACACTCTCTTGCAATTACTATTCCAGAGCAATAGGTTTAGTGTTTAGTGGCATTACAATAAATAAATTAACACTTACCAGCTAATCGGAAATCAATGAAAATCTGTAATTATATTCAAAAATGAATGTGAACATGATTAAATACAAACGAATATAAATATAAGAGGTTGTGAGTGAGATGCAGAGAGGAAAAAGAAGGCTTGGATTTTTAAAAGATTGCATTTACTCAAAAGGAACAGTATTCTGTAGGGACAAGCGCGAGGGAAAGAGAAAGCTGCGTGAAGTGAGAGGTGTTGGAGCAATTCTCAGTAGAGTTATATTTATGGAATAAAACACAAAAGACTGAAAAATTTCTTTCTTAAATCCACATATGCCTAGTTAATAAGAAATAAAAGCTTTTTTAGAGGTAATTGGAAACTTAATAAACGGAAATACTTAGCAGAAGATGAAAGTATATTCAAAAATAGTATATATTATACATATTGTACAGAAACTACTACACTACTATTTATTCATTAATTACAATATAACTAACAGGAAAGGTGCATAGTTATGAGTCTGGAGGGAGTAAGTGTGAGCATTTTGTGAATAACCCTCAACATTAAATGTAGCTCACTGACAGTCTATGCAGTATTTATCCTGTATACAGGGGCGGGGGGGGGGGGGGAGGTTTGGTGTGGCAGTTGAAGCCTATCCCAGAACACTTATGGCACGTGGTGGGGTCCACCGTGGACAGGATGCCAAGCCATCGCAGGGCACAATCACTCACACATGCACAATGCCAATTAGCCTAATCTGCATTTTATTTGATAAGGTGCTTATCAATATTTTTTTTATTATCAGATTTACACCATTAATCTTTTATTTATTTTTTATTTTTTTGGATTTTTCCCAGATTTTCTCCCTAATTTAGTCATGACCAATTCCTCCCCGTCACTAGGGGGCTCCCACATTAAGGCTACTACTACCACTCAGCCGGGAGGGCCGAAGACTATCACGTGTTTCCTCCGAACCACGTGACGCCAGCCGACCTCATCTTTTCGAGCTGCTCGCTCGCTCACCGTTGGGGGCGGCGTAACACACTCGGAGGACAGTGCTATACGCTCCTTCCGCTTGCGTGAGCTCACAGACGCCCCTGACTGGCTGCAGAGCCGTGATTAATGTGGGAGCACCAAATACCTCTCATCCCTCCCCTCTGAGAGTGGCTCGGCCAATCAGCTCTCTCTAGACCTCCGGCTGCGAGAGGTTACAGCATCACCCGGGATTCTAACTAGCGATCTCCGGATGATAGGGCGAGCGCTTTTACCACTGTGCCACTCGGAGCACCATTAATCTTTTAACATTCTTGTAGACAAATGTATAACTATAATGACAATAAAGTCTCTTTATCTCATAAACTAAAAACCATGAAGTGGGAAATATGTTGATGAAGATTCTCAATTATCCAGATGAAGCTGTCTGGAAGTACAGTCATGTCATGTACTTTTTTCATTTTTTATTGATGAAGCTTCTTGAATGAGTAATTAAACATTTTGCACCAACAAGAAAGTCTAGCAGTCCAGTTGAAATGACTCAACTTCCAGACATGAGGTGGGGAAAAAAATTACTCCCAACATATATTGTAGCATTTCACAGAAAACTATACCGAAAGAATCTTTCATCAAAGTATAGAAAGAAAACCCAAATGAAACACTAAATATTTTACTTATTTTAAACACAGTATAAGGAATGTCAGACCAGGTGACTTTCACCATTCACTAATCGTCCTTTTTATTAGCAGCACCTGTTCAGTATGTTCATGCAGATGTCTATCCAGCCAATCGCGCGCCAACGGCACATACAATGCAGGAAATCATTCGGATACGAGGCAAGATCTCCCGTTAATGTTGACATCGGAATGAAGAAAAAGTGTGATTTGTGCTGTGGCGTACAGTATATGTTTGAACCACAAACGCTGGTTCGATCGATTCAGAAATAGCGGATCTCCCGGGAATTCACACAGGATGGTACAAAAAATAAAATAAGAGTAGAAATGTCTTGTTGAAAGAAAAAAGGTGAGAAGGAAATCGGATCGAGCTTCCAGAAAGGAAATAGCAACTCAAATCATCATTCATTACAATATAAAACCTTGAAGAGGATGAGCTACAACAGCAAAAGACCACCTCAGGTTCTTCTCCTGTCAGCCAAGAACAGGAATCTGACATGATCACACGTATGGGCACATTGAACCTGGAGAGCAGAAGATTAGAAAAAAAGGTCACCTGTTTTTTTTTTTTTTTTTTCAATCTCCAATTGTCTTGAGTAGTTTGGGTGAGTCTGTACCCTGCCTCAGATTTCTATTCATGGTTGCCCGGAGTGGAATCTAATGTGGTCTTCTGGGTCATTCTCAGTCAGGTCTGATCTCTCCTATCAGCAAGGTGCTTCAGCCTGCAGACCCTCCACTCACAGGATGTTTTTTTTTTTTTTTTTTGTAAACCCTGGAGATATTCCGTGAGATATTCTTATTCTGTGTAAATTCGACAGACACAAAAGTGTCTATGTGTGTGTGTGTGTGTGTGTGTGTGTGTGTGTGTGTGTGAAATTCCCAGAAGATCTCGTATTTCTGAAATACTCAAACCAGCCCTTGTGGTACCAAGAAACACGCCACGGTCAAAGTCGCAGAGTGACTGAAGCTCTTGAAATCTATCTGCATTTTTTTTGCTTTGCGCTGATTAGCCCGAGTGCAAGAATCCACAGGTGGACGAGTGTTCCTAATAAAGTGTCAAGAGTCAAGTTGGACCGGTTTTTATAAATTCACCAGCACATCGTGGAAGAACTTTGAAGATTTGTTGCTTGTTTGGAAGAGCAGTCATCAATCACATGGCGCCCAGTGACCTCGCCCGCACACACTTCACCGTGTGGCTCGGGACTTTATTCAGAGCAAATATATTACTAGTTTCTTCCAATGAATCCTGTTCCCCCCATAGTGCACGGCAGATTGAATTTCATTGCCTGAGGTGCCAACATTAAGGCACACACACAAACACACACACATGCACCCACACTTCCCCATTTGACTTGTCCTTTTCCTTCAGCCATCAGAATATTTGTACTTTTGTCCCCTTTGCTTCTCTCTCTCTCTCTCTCTCTCTCTCTCTCTCTGTCTCTCTCTCTCATTCTTTTTCTCTGGCGCTTTTTGCTATACATGGTCTATACAGCCAGTGACGGTAAAGTGAGGGGGAAAAAAAAGGGATGCCACAAAACAAGGACAAAGCCATCGCCCACCTCCTCATAATTAACTCAGTTTCAGTAACTAGCCTTTGGGCTTGCCGTTGCCATGGCTACCTCTCGTCCACAAGTTCCCTTCACCGAGTCGGTGACAGTGCGCACGCTTGGATGCTCTCCCTGTCGCCCTGTCTCGTCCGTTTGATTTTAGCTTTCCCTCCTTCTGCCACTCCATCTCCCTCTTTCTGTTTCCGTCCTTGGTTCGTCGTCTCTCCTTTTCTCTTCATCTCATGCTGTCACGCTCTCAGTCACAGACACATTCGCAGCCAATATAGAGACGTCCAAAAGGACAAGATACCCGTTCTAATCGGAGGATCCGGCTATTTCACGCCTACCCTTTGACGACACAGGTGTTAAATTGCCCAGACAGTCATGTAATCTCTGTAGAAAAGCATTGGAAAGCACAATGGTGATCTCGGCTAATTTAGAATTTCTCCTTTTTCCGCTGAGACGCTGCCTGCCATGTCTCATGGTGACATTTTTAAAGAATGAGCCCATGTTTTTTTTAGCCAGTTTAAGAGCCAAACTCTTCGGTTATTAAATGTTGGCATGATTTCCTAGCGCATGTTGATCTCTAATTAAATACCATAGTGTGTTTTATTCCCAGTTAAATCTACTGAGTATTACCATTTAGACACATTTAAATAGAAGACAGCAAATACATGTGTGATTTGTCACCTCAGTCAGAATCTACTGTACATACCCCAGCATCGCAAACCCCTTCAATTTTTCCATTGACCACTCGGACCACCTGCACCTCCAGGTTCTGGGTTCGATTCCCGCCTTGGGTCTGTGTGCATGGAGTTTGTATGTTCTCTGGGTGGGTTTCCTCTGGGTTCTCCGGTTTCCTCCCACAGTCCCAAAAACATGCAGATTAGGCTAATTGCCGTTTTCAAATTGCCCGTTGTGTGTGAATGTTGACCTACACAACCACAACTGTATAAATGGGAATGAATACAGTAGTCACCATTGGCCTCCATGGTCCCTAGTTGGACAACAGAGGTTCCTAGATGGATGGATGAATATAGCTACTGTATAGGCTCACCAATCGGACTTGATGTGCCCTTCTGCTGTTTGACATATTGTATATTTTGACAACTATTTTTTTTTGTCTTTAAGATGGTTGTAAAAAGTCATTATTTGAGTCCCTGTGGCCTTTCTGTATGTTGAAACCATCTGGTCATTCTGTTCTAACCCCCCTCTCTCTCTCTCTCATCCCACCCGCAGAACTGCCTCTAATTTTCTGGGCTTTTTTCTTCGGTCGTGTGTGAAAATCCCAGCAGCTCAGCATTTTTTGAAATACCCAAACAGATCCATCTGGTACTAACAACCCTGACAAAGTCAAAGTCACAGAGATCACATGATCTCTGAAGTCTCAGTCTATGTTTAATTGCTTTCTAGCTATTAGTTTGTAGCGTGTCATTGCACAAAAGACACATACTGTAGTGTCATCGGTGCATCATTTTTTTTTCATTTAGCTAACATTGTAATAGTAGTAGAGATTTTTAAATACCAAACTCATTGAAGAAGACCACAGAGTTCTGATGTGTGTAGCATGAAGAAACCATCTGGCTCTTGTGCAGGAGTCACTGCCTTTTGAAAGGCAACATTTGCACAACAGGGGTTTCCAGGGCTAAAGTTGTAGGAATAAATATGCATAAAAGAATACTTGTGATTTGAATTTGGTGGGGTTTGACGAACTATAATGGGACATGGGCACAGCAGGCCAATTTAGGCCCTCGTCACACAATGACGAAGTTTCTACTTGGTCCTCAAGACATTGGAGAATGCAATGGGAATGGGTTCAAAATGGCAAAATGTGAACGTTTCGAGTTCGTACTACTTGCTAGCCAGGTCCCTGTCTAGTTTTCAATGCATCTATTACAGTATGTTGGCTCTAATTTCCAATTACGCACATGAAAATGTACTGACCAGGCCCAATGAGATTGAAACTATTACTTAGTCAGATCAGATCGCACCACGCCCTTACCAGGGGATTATCACATTTTTGGTGCGTCTGTACAGTTGGGACAGCTTTTCATTCATAAAGTGATGGTAAGAGGAATTTGATTGAGTATGTATACTAACTTGGCGGCACGGTGGTGTAGTGGTCAGCACTGTCGCCTTGAACCGCCAGGGTCCGGGTTCGATCCCCGGCCAGGCTCGTTTCCCGTCTCTGTGTGCATGGAGTTTGCATGTTCTCCCCGTGCTTGGTGGGTTTCCTCCGGGTACTCCGGTTTCCTCCCACAGTCTAAAGACATGTAGGTTAGGCTAATTGGCTTTCCCAAATTGCCCGTAGTGTGTGAATGAGTGAGTGTATGTGTGTGTGTCTGTGCCCTGCGATGGATTGGCACCCTGTCCAGGGTGTACCCTGCCATGTGCCCGAAGTCTCCTGGGATAGGCTCCAGGCCCCCCGTGACCCTGAATACAGGATTAAGCGGTATAGATGAGAGAGTGAGTGAGATGTATACTAACTTCTCTGAACGTGATATAGACAAGCCTTAATTCATCCATTCATCTTCTTCTGCTTAGCCTATACAGGGTCGTGGGTGGGATGGATCTAATCCAAGAGACTTCAGGCATAAGGCAGGGTACATCCTGGTTGCCAATCCATCACAGAGCACATACACACATCTGCATGGAGAAAACCCACCAAGAATATGCAACATACAAACTTCACATACACAGACTCGAGGTGGGACTCGAACCCTATCCTGGAAGTGCGAGGCCACAGCGCTAAACACTATACCACTGTGCGGCCCCAGAGAAACATGATTGGCAGGGGATGCTCAGTGGTTAAGGCATTGGATTAGGATTCAGAAGGTTCCTGGTGTAAACCCCAGCACCAATTTGCCACTGTTGGACCCTTAAGCAAGGTCCTTAATCCGCAATTGCTCGGATGTATAATGTGGTAAATGTAAATGAAATGTTGAATGGACCTACCATAGTCATAGCTCCATTGACATAACCAACACAGCGCAGTCCGAACACCATCTGATCTTTCCCGTCTGCATCATGCTTGTAGTGCGCTAAAGAAGCCACCAAGAAGAGTTAGTTATGTTGTTATCTGGTCAATGACAAGTTGTTGATGTGTCCTCATTAAGTCCACCCTACGTTCTTCATCCTTCTATCACATCCCCATTTTTTTAACATGTCCATCATGACATTTAGGGACACAGTACTATGTTCTTAGCAGGTTTAAAGGATTTTCTGTGAATTTGTACAAGTTCTTACTCATCATATATATCCTGCATACAGCGTCCTATCGTGGAATACTTAAAGCACAAGATGGGGAACATGGTGGGACGTGGTTCCAATCCATCGCAGTGCAAACACTCATTCACACACTACGGCCAATTCAGGAATGCCGATCAGTCTAATCTGTACGTCTGTATGTCTTTGACCTGTGGGAGGAAACTGGAGCACGGGGAGATCATGGGTGGCAATCGAACCCGGTGCAAGGTCGACAGTGCTGACCACTAAGCCACCATGTGACCTAAAAGTTCTTACTGCGTTCATCCAATTTTTATGGACTGAGCAATCTCAGTGAGAGTGTGACCTCTGCTACAATGTCTATCTAATTACCTCCAGCACCATAGAAGCAACTGCAAAACAAACCATGCTAATAAGCATATATATATATAAGAAAATGCACACTTATTAACTTAAGCTACTTTTGAAGTATGTTTTTGTGGATGCAGCCTAGATACACATTACCGCAGATAGTTATAGAACTTCGATTGGGATCATTTCATTCGTCTTGACATGTGAAAATCCTAAAAGGCCCATGTTAGCTAACATTGTTTAAAATGATGGCGGAATAACTGTCAGACTGTCTGTAATGTAAAATGTAAAAAGAATTTTCTGAAAATGATGAGTCACATTTTACTGTCTTGGCAGGCAGACAGACAAGTGTGGGTTTTGAGAACATTACCTGACTCAGTCTGTGATGTGCGGCGGTAGGGAAGGAATTAATGATCAAGGGCCCGGCATGCGGACAGATATCTTGGTGGGCAAAGGTTCAAGGTTAAGCTTAAGTAAGTGCTAACTTCCTTCCTACCAACATACGGAGCATTCATAATTATGACACATTCTCATAACGTGGGCTATATTCAGAGTGGAATGAAACCTTGAGGAAAAGATTTTAAACATCTGTTAGTGGTTTCATCAAGGAGAAATGGTTTGAATGTTACACTAATCCAAGAAAAACGTGTAATCTATGGGATGATGTATTTTCTAATGCAATATAATAGGAAGATATTACTTTCATTACTTAATTATACTGTCACATGAGAATATGTTACATCATCATGCATGGCAAAGAGAATAATGTTAATTACTCTGCTCTTAATGATGAATACATAGCTAGATACTTTGCATTGGATTACACTACTTATAGTCAATCGTATTCATTTAGCTTAATTGAATATGTCTTTAATATAGCGACAATAAAACAAGTCCTTGAATCTGATTTTGTAATTAAACAGTGCAGAAAAGTGTGAACTGAGGCGGAAATATCCATACACACCCAATTTTATTCCAGACGGATTGCTTAAGACTTATGAAGCTATTGGAAACCTAAAGTCCAGGATGTCTACACCGTGGCAAAGCCAATTATGCTTTGCCAAAGTGGATTGTGTACAAGCACCATGGGGGTGAGATTTCAGCTGCATGGCTCACGGCTGCACTCCAGGTGCTCGTCCCTGCTCTTTGAACCAGCTATATAAAATACAATTATCACATGAGCCAGCTAAGAGGTCCTTGTACAGTCTGAGGGCTAAAGGGCAGGAGCTCAAGGCCTCCCTTGGGTCTACATATCTGTGCACACGACTGTCTGGGACAGTTTTTCATGGTTTAGAGTAAGGCCCCCTAGTTCCAGTGGTGTAATATCCAATATAACTTTGACACATTTGGTCCAGGGAAGATTCAACCACACAAATCTTATGCTAATAAGTAAAGATTAGCAAAATCCCAGTATGTGCTTTTCAACACATACTGGGATTTTGCTGACATTTTTTTCTCTCTGAATCTGGTTGCTTATAATGTTTTTTCCTCATGCCATCTCAGGAACCTTTACTTGCTTACACTGATTGCTCCATAGGGATCTAGATCAGACCTGAATTTCTATAAAGCTGCTTTGTAGCATTGACAGTTATAGTCACTAGATATTACACACCATGTCTATCGAAATAAAATTGAATCGGTGTCAAAGCATAACACTACAGCACTCAATGACAGTGTAGCTTGTTTTCTACTTCGTCTTACTGAATAAGGTTCCAACAAATGTGGTTCACAGAGAGCAGCATGAAAGCCCCTGATTTCAAACCCATTGAATGAGTCACACCTAATTGCCCAGTATCAGCCTTAACCAGACAAATGTCCCTGTAGCTGAATGGGTTTAAAATCCACTAAACTTTGTTTAAAACTTAAAACAAACGGGCGATATCGGTCTGTTCGGTTTCGTATTCAGAATGCTCAGTGACGCTGCAGTAATCAGTAGAAAACTTATGTAAATGAAGACATTTTACACACAATTTACCAATTACTGTGTGCTTCTAGCAATTATATTATTATAGAGTACTATTGAATGTTCTGGCTTGCTAGAATTCCATAAAAGAATAATTATTTTTTGAATAATTTTATATAAAATATAAGATTATTCACCCATAATAGATGTTTTTAGACTATATATATATATATATATATATATTTTTTTTTTTT
>JAAGKR010013562.1:1875-13685 GCA_011419295.1 Clarias macrocephalus
TTTAGCAAGACTTGCCTATTTTGAGAGAAAGATAAAATTTCTTTGCATCATGTATTAGCACCAATTATTATTATTAACACATTATTATTAATTATTAATACAATAACTTTTTATAATTATTAATTATAATAATTATTTGTTAAGTGGTGCGGTATGGAGAGCAGCACCACAAGATGTTTTTAATGATAAGAGCCCTGACGCAGGGCTTAAGAGGGAGTCAATGAAATAGGAGTGTGTGAGAGTGTTTATGATACGCACAGGAAGACCTTCCCATTTAGAGATGATGTGGGATTATTAATTAGAAACTTAATGGAAACAAAAGAAACCTAAAAAACACAAAAACAGAGCTCAGCCCTCTACGCGAGAATGGACGGGGCTCTGGAAACTAAAAAACTCTCAAGGCTTTTTCCCTTACCACGCATTTATATGAGAGTCTTATTCATGCTTTTGTGCACTTTACTTACACTGAGTGTGCACACTGAACTGATGCGTGCCACTCTCTAAGGCCGGCGTCTTAGACAGACCGAGGCTGCGTCTTTGCCTCTGTCTCTTTACTTTCTGCGCATTTGTCTTTTTCTTTCTTTCCTTTTTTTTTTTTTTTGTCTTTGGCACTGATACCTTACCAGTGCTACCTAAATGATCACATGAAGTGCCGAGGTATCAGGACTCTTAAATAGACTCGCCTTCAGGTGCGTCTTGTTCAGACTGATGGCCTGAAAGAGTCGTTGCCTGGCAACCACGTGTATAAATGGCCTTTGCCTGTTCAGAACTCCGCATGGTAGCAGCCTGCGGATCTGCCCGTTCTGAATAGTTAATCCGCAGGTCTGCCCCCTCTCTGTATTTGAGATACAGCATGCTGCTGGAATTATCTCTGGTGCTTTCTGTTCTTCCTTCAAAAGGTTTACTATAACCAGGGTCACTGGCATCACTATAGATATCCCCATCCACACCAGTGGTTTGTTCACCAGTTGTTGGACTTAGTGCATGATGTATTTTCAGGAATAACATTAGATTGAAAACGTGAAGGAAATTAAATATGTTCTGTTACTTTTACATAATGTCAACATCATGCATGGACCTATGATGCTGTAATAGATAATGGTAATGTCTTTTTTACCTTTAAATGAAAAGCAGAAATAATATAATGGCATGGACAAAGTACAAGGGCGCCCACTATAATTTTATTGACTGTCAACACTTTAGGATAAACAAAGATAAAACTGTTTAATTTGCAATTTAATGCTCACATTTATGCTAATTTACCCAACATGGGTCAGAATGAACATGTAATGAGCTCCAACATTTCACTGAATGCACAGATTCATATAATCTTTTCATCATGTCAGATTAAACAGTTAATAGATAAAAGTAGGCAAAATAATAATAACTGGTAACGTTATGTCAGGCCATTTCCACCAATAGAGGAAAAAAAAGGGAAAGTGAATATTGTCATGAGGAAAACAAACAATGACAAATCAAAACTATGAGATAAAAATGTCAAAATTAAACTACTAAAATATAAAAAGTTTAAGAAAATGACACAAACAGAACATGAACTTTAAACAAATGATGTTTAAAAGTCATGTTCTGTTCTGTTTTGTTTAAGTTGTTATTTGGTTAATGTTGTGGTGTGTCATGCTCCAATTAGTAACCATGACACACCACAACATTAACCAAATAACAACTTGGACAGGCTAATATACAAAACAGACAAGGGGACTAACTAAACACTAAACACACTAGCTGCTAAGTTGGATGGTAGCTAATCAGACTAGTTGCTAACAGACTAGTAGCCAAAAATCTAAGGGATGAACAGGTACACAGCAGACTAGGTAGGGGACAGACTAAGAACTAAGCAGGTTAGTGGCTAAGCAGGTTAGTAACTAAACAGACTAAGATATAAGCAGACAAGGAGACTAGACAAACTAGGAGACTAAACAGACTAAGAACTAGGCAGGTTAGTATCACCATGTTGGTAGCAAAACAGTACAGTGGTACTTACACAAGGGAAACCAAACAGACTAAGAAACAAACTAATACTTTTAACAAAGACAGCACCATAAAACATATGCCAACTTAAGACAAACACAAACTAAAACAGAACATAACCAAACAAAAGCCCATTTAACATAACAAATGCTCAACCCAGTTTCCCAGAACAAACTATTTATAGAATGTCTAATGAGCTACCTCGGTTCAGGTGAGCACTCTCATCACCTGACCAAGGTGCCTTCTGGGAAACGGAGTCTACAAACAAAAGCTACAAAACTAAAATATAGGGCCTCTATATGCCCTCTAGTGGTGAACCCTCACAGAAAAAGAAAGTAAAAAAATAAACTAGAATAGAAGAATTATTTATAATTAACTAGAATAGAATAGTTAACATTCTGTAAGAGCACAGCATATAATAGCTGTGTGTATTTATTTGTTGGAAGGAATCAGTTCTGAGAAGAGACAGAGCATGATTTGAAAAATTGCAATAATGTACCCTAAAGATATAACAATGTCAGAGACCATCTTGAGACTGTACATGGTTTCTGTACTGGGGGTTTTTGTACAGGGATGCTGTTGTTCTGTCTCACTGTGTGTTCCGAGCGCAGTAATACACAGCTGTGTCTTCAGTCTGCATGTTTTGTCCTGTTAATGTTACTGTGCTGCTGGACGTGTCTCTGGAAACCTGAAACCTGCTTTTCAGTTTCTCACTGTAGTAAGTGTTACCGCTACCACATATCTCTCCGACCCACTCCAGAGCTTTTCCTGCAGGTTGTCGTATCCAGTGTGTACAGTAGCTGCTATCAGTTACTGAATATCCAGACACTTTACAGGTCAGAGTCAGTGACTGTCCAGGGGTTACTACTGAGGATGCAGGCTGGGTCAACTCAACACTGTGAACACCTGTTAAAGAAAATATTGTAATCTTGTTACAGCAGAAAGGTACAAAACCCGTATTTTATATATAATCAATTGTAAAAGACTTACAGTGTACGGCTGCCAGCAGCAGCAGCAGCAGTAGGGATGTAGAGATCATGATGTGTGTTAAAGCTCTTGGGCTTCACTGCATAAATATATAACAGGAGAGGACATTTGCATAGAGACACTCCTTATCTAAATAGAATTTTGATGGGTTGTGGATTTCTGTTTAAGTTCATATTTTAGTAAATAATAAGATTGGGAACATTTGTTAATGGATGAGCTTATAGACAAACACATGTTGTAATATGATATTAGGTGAACACATGCAGATACACATCAAGAGCTTCAGGTTATGCTCACATCACACTTCAGAATTGTGAGAAATGAATATGATCTCTGTGATTTTAACTCAGAAAACAGGAAAATATAACTAATTAAAGCTGGTAAACTAACCTTCCAAAATAACTGTCAAAGGTTTTATGTATTTAATAGACACGTTTAAATGTGCTTAGGGGTTTTAAAGCCACTGTCTGTATAAATGTTTATGATATACATGATTAAGTGATCTGTACTGAAATGTTTAATTTGTATTTGGTGTTTTTATTTAAAGGATGATTCTGCTCCATTTTCTGAGGGAATTATTAATTAATTATTAATCTCATTTCAGAAATGATTTTCTTTAAGGTTCACAGAGAGGTGCTCATTCTAATGTGTTCCTGTTTCTATATATTTTACACAGAGACTTATATAATGGATGGTCTAAATGAATGTATAAAATGATGTGCAGGACTGCTGATACTGATAATAAGTTTTGTGAAAAGAGAAGTGATGTTGGGATAAGAGAACATTATCTGGAATGAACAGATCATGTGTTCTGAACAGATACTAATACAAACAGATTTGTTTTATGAAATATAGCCAGAAATCTGGTTGAGACTAGAGGTGGGTATTGGGACTGAGATGGCTATTACTGGATGAGGAACTTTTACGCACACACAATGCTAAAGGTAATGGAGTTTCTCCTTCCAGGAAGAGTTTATTTTCACTTTATTTGCCTCTTACTGTGTTTTTAGGTTATTATCCCTTGATCTGCACAAGAAGACTCAATACACTATTAGACACATTTGTATTATTCCTAAATTTACTGATTATGCTGAACATCTAGTTTTACTATTCATTAAATATTCTCTAACAATAAAAAACAAATAAATACATTTGAACGGCTATTATTTTTCATTAAATTCTTAAATAAAAATTACTGATTGTACTTTCTCAATGACTTATTGAACTTCTTTTCCAATTCTTACTCCCACCACTATAGATGTTTCCAATCCACTCCAGAGTTTTCCCCGCAGGCTGTCGGATCCAACCTGTATGATAGGTCGTAACTGAATATGAAACCTTGCGAGCGATGGAGAGACTTTCTCCTGGCTGGACTGTCAGTTCCTCACCTTGTACATCTGTGAAGGAAAAACAATGTGATATATCACACAATAGGTTCTGTACCTTTATTGTTATTGTAATAATTTGATTGAAGCACTCACAAGAACAGATGCATGTAACACAGGTGTGAGACTATGACTAAACAGAGAACAAAAATATTTATGGACAAAGTAATTAAACAGAATTAGATTAGGGTGAACAGCTGACATGAAACCACAGTGTGGTGTATTCTGGGAATTGGTCCAGGACAATCCCCAAAAATCTTTTATCAGGTTTTTTATCACCTCAAGGCTGTGGTGAGTGTCATTTGGACTGAGTGGGAGTTTGGCACAGACACTGAACTGCGACTGATCATCCTTTAACCTGGACAGCAAAGCAAAAATAAATAAATAAAATAAATGTTCTCAAATATGAATGATGGAGTGCACATAGTCTCCTCAAATTCGAACGATGGGGACTGAGCATGAATGTGGGAGATGCCAATAGGCATAGAAAACTGCTCAGGAAAGCAGGCTTGGTCAAACTTTGGTCAAACAAAGGAAACTTAAAAATACAGACCATATTAAACAATGACTATCACTTACTTAGTTTTCCAAACAAACCAATGTATACATTCAGTAATCGACAGAAACAGGATCACTGCTGTAAGGAGCATTATGGAGGTTGTTTATACAGTACTGTACATGCAGCTGTTAGACTCTAATGAGTGGGTATTATAGGGGTATTGCTATCATCCTTGTTACTAATGAAAAGTAAATTAGCACAAATTTTACAAAAATAATTGTTTATTATTGCAGCTGCTAGACATTCTTACACACATTATGCACAATATGTGCACTAATGTCTTCTCAGGACATACTACCCTCATGTACAAGTGTATATATAAGTATTGTGTACTTGCTTTTATTGATTTAATTGCATTCTCTTTTTTATTATGTGCTGCTGCAGAAATGAATTTTAACTTGAAATTAATAAAGATTTTTTTTTTTTTTGAGATTATGATCCTATGTGTCTTAATCTAGGTGAGAGGGTGCAGGACTCTTAGATTATATACCGTGTATTAAACTACTTTGTAGCAACCCAGAAAAAATTGTACATAAACAGTAGATGTGAATAAAACACATAATAAACAATATCTAACAAAATAAAGTTGCAAGAAAGAGATTCTTGGCTCCACATGCGCAGACTCACCCCTGCGCTTAGCGCTCCATTTACATACAATATTTATGTAAATGACTCTATTCAGATGTAAGTAAATGCTAATTGCTATGTTGTTTGGGGAAGTGATGTGCTGATGCATGTCTGTGGACAGCAGAACAACAGGGCTTGAAAGAAGAAACAAAAAACTAAAATCAATATTTTTATGCAAGTATTCTTATACACCCTAAAAAATGCTGGGCTAAAAACAACCCAAACTGTGTTGTTTTTAACCCAGCTGCTGGATAAATATTGGACCAACTACATGCTGGGTTAAATTAACCCAGCAAAACTAGTTATTTATTTAACCCAGCAAAATGAGTCAAATATTCAATCCAAATGCTCGGTCATATTTAACTGTAATGCTGTTTTAATTCTACCTCACAAATAGGTTATTATTATTTTTATGTTTTACATGTCTATGGGTAGAACAGTTTAAACAGTTAAATTACTTTGATATACTGGTCTATTACAAAAAAAAAACACTTAAGTTTTGCAAACCATACATATATGCAATAAACAACACCCAATTAATTGTACAAAGCATAGAAAAAATATTTATATTTATTTTTCAAAAGCACAAGATCAGATTATACAAAACAAGTTCAACAGCGACATCATTATGATACTATTACTGTGTATAGTGCTGGTCATTATCTCCCAACATCAGGATGTAGGGGCTCGGCCTCGACACTTCAGCCTGCTGGAGATATTCCACGGTGTTGGATCCAACCTTAGAAAGAAAGAAATTAAAGAAAGTAAAAGTTTATGGAAAAAACGAGAGGGTTGGCTAGTATGCATGTTTGTAAGAAGATTAGTGTTTTAGAACACCTCAGCTTTTCATATGTGTTTGCTAACGCAAGCAACTTAGCTAAATGCTAGCACTGCAATTAACAGTTTAGCTTTTATTCATCACTTCACCACCTTCATACACCCTGCAAGCATTCTACAGAGCAAGCTAAAAAGCTCAGACATTTTTGCAGTTTCTTTCATACACAGGTGGGGGTCTGTGGTTTGGCTTGCTAGCAGCCATTGTCAGATAAACTAGCATGTTATAGCACAGACCAGGCTGAAAGTTTGAGTGTAACACGGTAAGAGTAATACATGTTACATACAGTGAACAAATTCAGTCATAGGTGAGTGAAAGTGTGTATACAGACCTTATATTTAACGTTTACATTTCCTCTTAAATGCTTGAGGAGGAAGAAAAAAAGACACGAAGCTGACACCGCCACTGAATACACCGGTGAAATTCAGGGGAGGGGCGGTCTTGTCTGTGATGTTAACTGTCTCTAGCTAACCCAACTCCAACCCAGCAAAAAGTACCCAACTCCCTGTAAATAACCCAGAAAAATGACCCAACAGAGGCAACCCAGCGTTTGGGTAGTAAAAACAACCCAGCATTTTTTAGTGTGTATGTACATAAGAATCTTTTGGTGAGAAGAGAGCAGATTTATTTCACTTATAAATTCTATAAAATATGAATTTATATGAATTCTAAATGTTTCAGAAACCATGCTTCATTTTTTGGTTTCTCTCAAAAGAAGCCCTGTTTATGTGTAAGGAATTTGAGTATATACTGTAGGTGTGAACAGCTGAGACAATAGGAGTCCTGGGGAAACCTGTTGTTACCTGAGCCAGGTGTCAATAGGGCTTACATACAGTATTTATGAAAAGTCATAGATTATTCAGTGAAACAGAGGCTCTGCTGAAAAAAAAGTCACTTTACCCCAGATAAAAGGTCTTTCTAAATGTTATAATTAGTTTTTTTTTTATATGGACACACAACCAACAATTTCATGAACTCAGTTCAGTGTTCAAAAAATCTGTCAGTTTTTTATTCTCCTTTCTTTCTGCTTTTCTTGAGTTTAAATTGTATTTTTTTGTATGTTCACTTTGACATAAGTATAAAAGTTCTACATGAATCTAACATATTTATATCAGCCACATTATGAAAGCCCAGTTTGTGCTTAAATAAGGTAAATAAGGGGAAATGTACAGTAGTAGAATTTCTACCTCCAGGAGGTTGGGTGCATCATATATTATTCATGAATAATAATTTACTGATTAAATATTTATTTTCACTGGTCATTAAATATTCTGTAAATGAAAAACAGATTTTAAAAGGCCATGATCTAAAACAACTTTGAAATGAATCTTTAAAAAATGTAATTTTATACAATTTACTGTGCATTGTTAATGACACAACAAGTGTTAAATCTTCATTCCAATAGATGTATAGATTTTTAATGAGATACTTATTATTTGCATTGATAGAATCTCTATTCCAAGTCTCATGAGATTTTTGTAAGGGGGAAACCACTTTTCTTGTCACACAAGAACAGTGTATTTTGCCCAGTAATACACAGCTGTGTCTTCAGTTTGCAGATTCTGTCCTTGAATTGTTATTGTGTTAGTAGAAGTGTCTCTGGAGATGCTGAACTTATTTTTCAGTTTGTCACTATAATGTGTAACCCCGACACTACCAATATATCCAATTCGTTGCAGAGCTTTTTCTGCAAGTTGTCAGATCCAAGCAGTACCATGCTTCATTTTTTGCTTCATTTTACAGATTAGTAGGATAATCTGTAACTGAAAATGAAACCTTGCAGCGGATGAAGAGACTCTGGCCTGGCTGGACTGTCATGGCAGCAGGCTGAGTCAGTTCCTCACCGTGCACATCTGTAGAAAAAAACATTTTGTATATTTAAAACAATATACAGTATGTTGTACATTTATTATTATTAAAATGAATTAATTTGATAAACCACTCACAGGAAGCAGATACCAACAGGAGCAGTAGAGCTGTAGAAAACATGGTGTGTGTTGTTTGTCTTCTCTGTTCTTCAAAATTCAACAGAGACCATCACATTACATAAATGATTGATATCCAGCCCTAATGCTTGTATTTTCATATCTAATGATGATGGGAGGAGTTAGCATTTAAAATATATTTAATGTAGACAGGACATTAATTTCATGGAGTATATGTTGCTTATTTAAAAAAAAAAAAAGGAAAGGACAAATGTCCTTTACAAATTTGTATTTCATATTTGACACTCCACTAACCACAAGATAAATATTTGGTGTTAGATAACATTCTTTTTGGTGTTGTATGTTTTCCCTTAATGCTCAAACTATAATTGACAGAAAATTGTGTTTTACAGATCTCAGTTTCCAACAAATAAATTATATAATAGGCATGTTATACATGGAAAAACACACATGTGATTTAAAACTAAATGAATTAAATAAAGGTGTGTCTGTTATTCTTCTAAAATACCTACAGTACACTAATATTCATCAACACTGACACTGAGACAAAATTAGACAAAATAATGAACAAGGTTTTAATTTTAACACAATTTTAGTGTGTGTGTGTGTGTGTGTGTGTGTGTGTGTGTGTGTGTGTGTGTGTGTGTGTGTGTGTGTGTGTGTGTGTGTGTAGGTGTGTATGTGTGTGTGTGTGTGTGTGTGTGTGTGTGTACCGCCTGACATTATTTCATAATAATATTGCAGAAAAAAAAATCCATGTGCTGATTCTCATGGCACTGTTTCAGTCATCATCAACATGTTGCATTGATGTTTTGTAATTAGAGAATGAGCGCCCCTCATAGGCCATAAAGCATAATAAAAACACATGTTTTCACACTAAATACTGCATCTCCAGTACAAGCCTGAATAATTCAGACTGTCCATGGGAAATATAAAGTTGGTTAAAATTTATTGGATTCAGGTTTCAACTATTTTATAATAATTGAATATTTTCAGAATGTGTATGTGATGGATTTTCATTAGGTCAAGATTGATCTTGAAAACTTTTTTACTTATTTATTAGCTCTGGCATGTTCTGTTTAAAGCTTAAATAAACCCAAATACTTTTAAATGCTGAAAGAGTAAGGACTACATGACATAGCTCCAAAGAATATTATTTTTATGTAATTAATTAAGCAAATACACTCTCAGTGATACAAGCTTTTAAATATTCATTACTAAGGATTACAGTTAAAATTTGACTGAGATTTTAATTATTTGCATTAAGAGGATGTTTTTTTTACGTGTCATTGAGTTTTTGTAAGGTGATTCCACTGTTCTGTGTCACTGTGTGTATCTTGCGCAGTAATACACAGCTGTGTCTTCAGTTTGCAGATTCTGTCCTCGAATTGTTACTGTGTTAGTAGAAGTGTCTGTCGACATGCTGAACTTATTTTTCAGTTTGTCATTGTAACTACTCCCACCACTGTAGATGTGTCCAATCCACTCCAGAGCTTTTCCTGCAGGTTGTCGGATCCAAGCTGTATAATAGCTTGTAACTGAATATGAAACCTTGCAGGGGATGGAGAGAATCTGGCCTGGCTGGACTGTCATGGCAGCCGGCTGAGTCAGTTCCTCACTGTGGACATCTGTGAAGGAAAACACACGGTGATGTCTCTCACAATATACAGTATGCTGAACATTTATTATTATTGTAGTAAATGAATGAATGTGATAAAACACTCACAGGAAGCAGCCGCCAGCAGGAGCAGTAGAGATGTAGAGAACATGGTGTGTGTTGTTTGTGGATCCTCTCTGCTCTCTAGAGTTCTGTCACATCACATAAATACAGTGATATCCAACCATGATGCTTATATTTGCATATCTGGTAATGATGGTAGGATTTACAAGCACAAGGACTAAACACACATTACATTTCCTGCAAGTGTATAAACATACACATTCACAAAATATAGGATCTACACTTGTTTGCTTATGAACTCAACAAACAGTTCAGAATATACATTCTGTGTAATTATTATTATTATTATTATTATCTTAAATATCGTAAATAGATTTGGAAATCCCAGGGGGACATCAGTCCTATTGTATACAGTATATATTTGTTATTTCTTCATGTTGGGTAGCTGTTGGTTAGGTAGATAAAGAGCGCCTCACAGAGGACATGAGCATAATGTTCCTTCATTTCTAATGTTAAAATATAAAGATGTACAATGCAAGTCAACTGTTTAAGTAAATCTGACTGTTTGTGACAAATGAAAAGAAATTTAATTATTAGTGAAATGTTTTTTTTTCTTTCTTTTTTCTTTACACCCATTGACCAGCACCATTATTGAAATTTACAATAAATATAAATAGATAAATATACTTTATTTTCATTGTAGCACAATTAAATTTGTTTGGTAGCTCCAAGAGATCAGCAGAAAGAAAAATGATGTAAGAATAAAACTAAAATATAATTGCGCTAAAAATATAAATATAACCATATATACAATGAAGTATATACACATTGGGACTTGGATAGTGAAATCAGTGCTGTGTAAAACAGTATTGTCAGAAAGAAGCATTACAGTAATTATACTGTGAATTATATTTACAGTCCTGGGTCTAAAATGTTCAGTGCATTAGCAGCAACTTAGTGAAGAATGGAAAAAAAAGGGGGGGGGGGGTGTAGACAGCTTGGTTCCTTGCCATCTTCAGTTTTCAGCAGCTGTGTGTGTGTGTGTGTGTGTGTGTGTGTGTGTGTGTGTGTGTGTGTGTGTGTGTGTGTGTGTGTGTGTGTGTTATGTGCGCATCAGTTCATATGTGCGTGCACGTAAAGCATGGTTCCCATAATCCCCTGTCCATTTCTAGACTCTTCAGTTCTCTGGTGTTCCACAAGGTGCCACAGTGGCAGAAAGTGCTTTTTGTGTTTCACCTGTAGAACTTCAAGAGCTGAGAGGGAAATTCTTTTCTTGAACTTTCTCAGGCTGAAAAGCCTCTGCTGAGCTTCCTTCACTAAGTAGAAAGTGGTATTAGATCATTTGTTAGAGCCACAATTTTTCTCGGGGACACATGTGCAGTAATACACAGCTGTGTCCTCTGTCTGCAGATTCTGTCCTCTCAGAGTCACGGTGCTGCTGGAGCCGTCTTTAGAAATACTGAATTTACTTTTTAGAGGATTTTTAAGATAAGTACCTTAAAAAAAGTTTTGCCTACAGGTTGTCAAATCCAAGCTGTGACATAGCTGTTATCAGTAACAGAGTAAGCAGCAAAGGTGGGTAGAGTAAAAATTGTACTCAAGTAAGAGTAGCTGTACTTCAAAATAATATTACTCAAGTAAGGGTAAAAAAAAATGGTGAAAAGACTAATAAAGTACATGTATCATGTATATTTGTTGATTATAATAATTATATACACAGCACACACACACACATATATATATATTATACATATATATATATATATATATATATATATATATATATATATATATATAGTGT
>JAAGKR010013563.1:0-12571 GCA_011419295.1 Clarias macrocephalus
CACAGAAAACTCAGCTCTGTCACGATTCTTTTCAAAAGTAAGGTGCTGGTTCATTTGTTTCTTTGTCTTTTACTTTACAGCAGTGATTCCGCTAGTATACGCTCACGCGAGAATCATTAGAGAGATTTCTTTTTTTTCCCGTTAAAACAATGTTTGCATTGTGTATGTTAGTTGTGAAACTTAAAAAGCGAGGTGTGGGAGGGAGGAGGAGTTTTACTGTTTAAGATGAGGCGAGGGGCTAATTCCACACACACACATACAAATACATGGCGCCTGCACACACAAATGGAAACACTTAAATGTCTGGATTTATTTTTAACTTTTTTTAAATGTTAAGTGCAGGTTAATTTGTTTTATTTTTACTTTATATGTTGTATTAATTATTTTTATGTATTTATTGTTTTGGGCTGTAGAACGAATAATTTAAGTTTTCATTACTGCTTATGGGAAAAGTCTATTTGGCTTACAAGTGTTTTTAGAATACGAGCCCACTCCCGGAACGATTTATGCTTGTAATTCAAGGTTCCACTGTACTTGTATATTTAGCATGCTAACAACATGTTTGTCTAATTATGGTGGCAATAGGCTAGAAACATGCTAATCATCATGTTACCAACATGCTAAACATCTGAACGTTATGCTAACAGCATGCTAATAATTAAATAATTAATACAAAACATTCAGTAAAAAAAAATAAATAAATACCTGAATGTTACCTTTGAAAAGAATTGTAGCTAGTCTATCACAAGAGGAGAGGATGAGGTAGGAAGGAATGTCTCTAATGATGTAAATTAATGAATTATGAAATTAATGTAATGAATAAATTATTTTGTTAGTTACAATTAATTTGTTAGTACAAATTAATCTCCTGCACTGCTACAGCCAACTTTTTTCCTTCTGCTTGTGTGAGCTCACAGATGCCTCTGACTGGCTGTAGAGCCGTGATTAATGTGGGAGCACTGAGTACCTCTCACCCCTCCCCTTTGAGAGAGCTCGGCCAATCAGCTCTCTCTAGACCTCCGGCTGCGAGAGGTTACAGCATCAACCAGGAATCAAACTGGCGATCTCCGGATGATAGGGCGAGCGCTTTAACAAGACCTCGCTCGTTTATTAAATTAACATTTATTTAAAAATTGTGATCGTCTTGCAAAACACACACAGACCAAGTTATTATTATCCAAGGTTTCACTGTATTACTTTTGTGTAATTTAACTTCTTCAATGTTTAATTTCGTAATTTACAATATGTAATTTAATTTGTGGTTAGTTAAATGATCATAATTCTCACAGTTCAGGTTTAAGTTTTTTTTTTACAGATAAATGATTTTTTAAAATAAAAACATTTAAAGATTAAATAAAATAATATATTTTTTCTTAATAAAATGCTAAATAAATATTATTAAAATAACTAACTAGATAGATGACATGGTGAGAAGTGAATGTTTCACTTGAAAGTCTGCTTCAGGTTTTCTTATTTTATTTTATTTTGTTTTTATTCATTTATTGCATCATTTGTTTAAAATGTTTTATAATACAGTCAGAATCACACATTTGTAAATTTGTCTTCAGTGTTTAAATAATTTTTATGTTCGCTGCATGTCACTACAGAGCCATAAGCTCTTCTCTTTACACACAGGCGTGTCAGAGGTTTGTACTACCTTAATAAAAATATCCTGAAATAGGTTGCAGAGGATCAAATCTGATTATTAAAAGTGTCTGATACATTCATACTGCTTAACGTCATTTGGCAATTTTAATAAAACAAAACATTAACCTTAATTAATTAAATATGATAAGATAAAAAAGGATTTTGAGAGAATAGTTTTGAGATTCAACATTTCAGTAGAGTTTTCCTGCTGTAATGTGTTCTCTGTGTTTAAGATCTTCAGCTGGTCGCTCCTGCAGAAGTGACAGAGGGACAATCAGCCGTTCTGACCTGTGAAACCACCTGCAGTCTGACTGATACAACATTCATCTGGTACAAAAACAGCCGTGATTTAACCACAAACACCATCAAGAGCAATGAAGTCCACCTGCAGCCGGTCAGCAGTGAGGATGCAGGCAGTTATAGCTGTGCTGTAAGAGGATATGAACATCTCCGCACTCCTGCTCAAACACTCAGAGTCAGATGTGAGATTCATTTATTTTATTCTTCTTATATGTTGTATAACTAAACAGTTAATAAACAAAATAAATTGGTTTAAGTAAAGAAAGAGGGAAAATAGCTTTGCCCACTCACACCAACACTAAATGAAATGATGCAGGTTGCATGGTTTTACGTGGCCTTTTTGCTTTCATGTATGGCGTTTTTTTATTCTTTCACCGGATCCACTCGGTGTTTTTTCAACATTTCTCAACACATCCTGCCTTGAATTTACCTGAAACCTCTAGGGGAATATACAGTGGAACCTCGGGTTGCGAGTAACGTGGTTTAAGAGTGTTCTGCAAGACAAGCAAAGATTTTTAATAAATTTTTAATTGGAAATCGAGCGAAAGTATTGTTTTACGAGTGCCGAGTATCATGTATCACGAATGCGCCTCTTATTTTGACACCGAGCGGCAAGTGATCACAACTGAGCCAATGATTTTTCTCTCTCTCGCACTGCGGAATTGTGGGTAATCGTCTCCCCTGCTCCCCTGGGTCTTAGTGCTCGTCTCTTACTGGTATAATCAACGTCTCCCTCTCTGTTTCATCATGTCTCATATGTGTGTGCGCGCATGTAATTTGACACTGACACACACACACACTCTCTCGCCTGTGCGCACGCGTAATTTGACATTGACACACACACGCAGACACTCTCTGCTTCACACAGAAAACTCTGCTCTGTCGCGATTCTTTTCAAACGTAAGGTGCTGGTTCATTTGTTTTTTTTTTTGTTTTTTTTTATTTACAGAAGTGATTCCGTTAGTATGCGCTCATGCCAGTGTCTGAGAGATTTATTTGTTTTTCTGTTAAAACGGTGTTTCCATTGTGCTTGTGTTTGTTGTGGAATTCAACTTAAAACTTAACTTAAAAAGCTAAGTAGGGAGAGGGAGGAGGAGTGTTACTGTGTAAAACGAGGCGAGGGAAGGGGCTAATTCCCCACACACAAATACACGGCGCCTGCGCGCACAAACGGAAACACTTATCTGTCTGGATTTTTTTTTTTTAAGGTAAAGTGCAGGTTAATTTGTTTTATTTTTATTTTATATATTGTATCCATTATTTTTATGTATTTATTTTTTTTGGCTGTGGAATGAATAATTTGAGTTTTCATTATTTCTTATGGGGAAATTAGATTTGGTTAACAAGTGTTTTAGAATACGAGCCTGCTTCCGGAAGGAATTATGCTCGTAATCCAAGGTTCCACTATGTACATAAATGTTTGTAATCTTAATATTACTATGACAGTTCAAACATATTATGTTGCTCACTCTGCTGGGTACACTGGTATCTCTGGGACTGGGACATCTCTCTCTCTCTCTCTCTCTCACCCTGCCAGCACAAAATGAAGTCAATAAATAAAAATAATCAGTCACTGGTGAGACACTTTTTTTTTTCCAAGAACTGTCACAGTAATATTAAGATTATAAACATATAGTACCAAATGAAAACTCTCCTGTTCATGTGTTCCAAGAATAACTGTCATCTCTGTAATGACAGCAGGATGGGTAGGGTAGGAGCAAACATAGATTTACTAACTTAATGGTGATTTAGTGTAATGAGGTGTAGTTAATGAGATTAACAGTAAACACTTATACAAACACTTGTTTGTTTGTATATTAAAGTATAGTATTTAAGATTTCAACCAATATTGTCATAACAAAAAAAATTAAAAACTATTTGAATCATCTTTAGTTCCCGCCTACAAGCCATCACTCTCCTATATCAAGGAAACTGGGGAGGACGGACAATAACACCTGCTACATTATTATTTTTTTGTTTGTTTTAGATCCTCCAAAGAACGTCTCAGTGTCCATCAGTCCCTCTGGTGAGATAGTGGAGGGTAGTTCAGTGACTCTGACCTGCAGCAGTGATGCGAATCCACCTGTGGAGATCTACACCTGGTTTAAGGTGAATGAATCCTCACCTGTAGGATCTGGACAGAGTTACAGAGCTCTACAGAGTGGACAGTACTACTGCGATGCTCGGAATAAACACGGCTCCATGAGATCAGCTGCAGTGTCCATCACTTTAAACAGTGAGAGTGATAATTATTTATTAATGTTTGATCACTCATCATGCACTGTGGTGGAACTTTTAAACAAAATCACTTTGTGTATGTGTGTGTATTTGGGTGTTATCAGGTGGTTCTGTGATTCTGTATGTGTCTGTTGGAGTTGGACTTTTTGGTCTTGCAGCTCTTCACTCTGCTCTCTTCTGGCTGAGGTGAGAATATTTGAGCTGATAAATTCATCACTAATTTCTCTGAAGATGATTATGATGGATAAATATTTGACTTTGTGTGAGCAGATGGAAGAGACAGAAGAAAAAGGCAGATGAAGGTGACCATCAGGTGAGTTATTACAGAAATGTCCATCAGGTGTGTGTTTGTCCATAATAAACTCTTACAGTAAAGATCTTCAGCAGAACCTGCTCATGTTCTCCACCCCTCCTCTCTGCAGAACGCTGGGCCGAGTGCTAAAGACGACACGTACGCAGCTCTCGACCCCACAGGCTGGACATCTGATGATGTGCATCACACACTTACTGTAAGTGTTAGTCATATCCATTAGTTATTACTCGCTCTTTTTATTCTGTGTCTTTGTTTGTAAATGCACAATAAAAATCATCTGAATTAAGCAGAAGGCGGCACAGTGGTGTGTGTAGTGGTTAGCACTGTCGCCTTTCACCTCCAGGGTCCGGATTCAATTCCCGTCCGCGCATGGAGTTTGCATGTTTCAGTTTGCATGTTTCCTCCGGGTCCTCCCACAGTGCAAAGACATGCAGGTTAGGTTAATTGGGATCCCAAATTTGCTGTAGTGTGTGAATAAGTGTGTGAGTGTGTGTATGTGTGTGCCCTGCAATGAATTGGCACCCTGTCCAGAGTGTACCCCGCCATGTGCTGAAGTCTCCAGGGCTCCCCAGCGACCGTGAATACATGATAAAGCGGTTGTTTCAATTAATCAGGAAGGGAGCAAATAGTTTTTGATGGCTCTGTACCATCACTTTGCCACCAGTCACGATACTGACACACCCACATCTTTTAACTTCAACAATTTAGCAGTGGGTTTACAACTTTTAAACCTAAGTTCCTTACATATCTCTGTAACACTTTAGTAATATTTTTGTTAAATGCCGGTTTATTATGCAGTCAGTTATAAAATAACACTGAACACAGTAAAGGAATTTGAGTGAGTGTGGTGCAGACTGATCTTATTAACATAATCTGCTTTAACATGCATTCATGATTGTATTTTTTCTTCCAGACATTAAAAAAAAAAACATAATGAATAAATGAGTCCTGAAACAGCTGATGAAGAGGGAAAGGGGTGGAGGGATGAAGCAGAGTTTCAGTTTCCTCCCATTAGAACTGTACATGTCTAACTGTTTTATTCCTCTTACACTGTACCACTCCATGAAAGCATGTTATTGTTAGCAAGGAGCTAGCCAGCTAACATTAATGACGATATTTAAATGATATTAAACTTTGTGAAAGCTGTAAACTATAGGACAGTGTTATAGATTTAATCAGCTAATGTGACTATGTTGTCTAAAGTCATTTTTGCTATAAACTCTGTTTGGCACATGCTGAACTAAGGGCTGAGGAGACCTTCCTGATTTTCCATGTAGAATTCTGAGTTAAAGTGGCATTTCCTTTTTTCCACCCTGATTGACACACACTGATCCTTGTGAACAGGATAAAGAGCTTACATCCATTGCAGGAGAGCTACTTTAACTGTCATAAGCTGTGTAAATGTATCCTTGTTTCATTTTGTCTCCAAATAAACACATACTGTAACATGTAAACACACATAAATCTGGTGTCACTGCATTTAATATCAAAAGTATATTTTAGCTGAAGTGAATTCTGTAATGATGTGAAGGTTATTGTAGCACTTTCATGATATTAGAATGAAAGGCTTGGTGAGCCATATACAGTGGAACCTCGGATTGCAAGTAACGCGGTTTGAGAGTGTTCTGTTTTTTTTTGGTATGGTATGTTTTTTAAAATAAATTTTAACTTGAAAAAGGAGCAATTCTTGGATTACGAGTATCTAGTATCATGTGTCACGCATGCGCTTCATGTTTTTATGCCGAGCGTCACATGATCACAACTGAGCCAATGGTTTTTCTCTCTCTTGCACTGCAGAATTGTGGGTCTGCTGGGTCTTAGTGCTCGTCTCTCAATGGTATAATCAACATCCGTGTGCGGGTGTACTGTTTACTATAACACTGTGACCATGCGTGTGCGCATAAAACGTCTTTTATTTTGTAATTAGATGTATGTATGTGTGTACAGCGCGCGTGTACTGTTTATTATAACACACATGTGTGCGCACGTGTAAAGGAAAAGCAAGTCTCATTAGAGAGGTTAAAGATCCATTTTCTCTCTCTGTGTCAGCTTGCTCTAATTCCACTATGTGTGTGTGCCCACATCATTAGACACCGTGCCCCTTTACACATACCTCTCCTCCATTCACCTTTACACACACACCCACACTCTAATGGGGATGCTGCTCTGTTGGGGCTGTGGAATGAATATTCTGAGTTTCCATTATTTCTTATGGGGGAATTCACTTTGGTTTACATGTGTTTTGTGTTTTTTGTGTTAATAATAATAATAATAATAATAATAATAATAATAATAATACAGTAATATACCGTTTATTGATACACACATTTCAAGCACCCAAGGACACTTAGGGCTAGGGATGTGCCGAACGAAGCTTCTGAAGCAGTGAAGCTTTTACAACAAACTGCGTTGATGCTTCGAAGCTTTTTGACACAGTGCTCTACTCTATCCCTACACCAGCTGTGCCATTCACATGCTTTGTTCATTGTAAGGTTTTGTTTGTATATTTAATAAACATATGTAATTAGCAAGATGGTAGTGTATGTGTGCAGAGTTTACATTTTGTCCTCCTTTTTTTGTTTTGGACAATATAATGGCAATAAAGACTTTCTGTTTTTCATATGTACTCACATTATAGGTCATTGTTTTTATTATATATTTTTCTAACAATAATACATCACGTCAAATACATATAGGCATGACAATTATGGATACAATTATAACATTGGAATGAATGGACAGGAGGTATGGGACAGCGCAACAGACGCACTCTATGTTTGAGCCCTGCGTGACGTGTCAGTGAGGTAATGAAGCTTCATTTCCACAGGTCACGTGACAGCCTCATTTTAAGCAATGCTCTGGAACACTGTTTCGAAGCACTAGCATGTTGAAAACTGGAGACGTGTGTCGAAACTGGTTGTCGAGCGACCCATCCCTACTTAGAGCAGCCAGTGCACTAAGTGTAGCTGTAACATTAAACTAAGCATCCAGACCAACTGATAATATTTTAACAATGCAAAAAATGTCTGCCTGAACCTGCCTGCCATGAACCACGTTGCATGTTGGGATGCCAGTGCCATGTTGGTACTTGCTGTTTCTCCATGTATTTAACTTGGTTGCCTGCTCATCTTGAGAAATTAAATTGCACTGTCAAGCAATTCTATTTGGATAAAATAATAAATATAAATAAATCAGATCCATATCAGTTGGCAGTCCAAAATTAAATTACAGACTCCAATTCTATTCCTACTGATGAGTCTGCAAACATCTTCTGACCAGGTCTGGACAAAACAGCTTGGAGCACAGAGCCAGTGCTCATGCTCATCATCCTGTGTAACTCCAGAGTCAGTATTGTGGAGTCATCCTCGACCCTGGACACCAGCATCATCCAGAACCTCAAGTGGAGGATGTAGAAGAAGAGGATGTATTTCCTGCAGCACTGCCAAAGACAAAAATGGACCTGACTGCAGTTTGCCTGTACATCATCAGGACCCTAATTCAAATGGGAAAGATTGTGACTTTTGAAAGACTGCCTCCTGGTAAGAGGCTGTGTTCTAAAGAAGAATGAAATGACTTGGTACATAAACAGCTTCTTCCCAACTGCAGGAACAGTAATGAACAAGACACCAAGTGACAAACGCTTTAGATTTAATTATATACACTGACACAACATGCACCTAATGCACCTCATTTTACACTGCATATATAAACATAATAGTATTGCTCACAGTATGATCTTCCATATATTAATCTTTTTTTTTTTTTTTACTTTCACTGTTGGAATATGTTTTGGGGGTCATTAAAGCAGTACGGTGGCCCAGAAGGACAAATGACCTTTCCCGTATATGTGTAGGTTTTTTCACGTTTGTGCGCAGCTACTTTCTCCCGTGTGAGAACTCTCTTTCTCCTGTATCTTGCAAGCTAAAAGCTAAACCTAATGCGCAAAGGATTATGGGACTGAGGTCAAAACACAACTGAACACAGAACCGTGCCGGATATCAGCTCCAGGACTTATCATGATGGAATATACAGTGAATTATAGCCTGATAACATTATAATTCTCACTAAATTTACAACTGGACACACTTACCAGGTAATGTTTAATATATAAAATTAATCGGATGTCACTGTTTTAGGCACTAATGATAACATTGTAGCAGTGCTAATGCTATTGGAGTGTTTGCCGAGTGTAAATGTCAGTGATATAAAGGAATAAAAGTCTCGTTTAGATCATTAAACACTGATGTAAACCATCAGCTCCATGGCGTCTCTGTAATATACATCCACATATGGAGTAATAAGCAAGATAATATCACAATGCTAACCGCTAGCGCTTAGCACAGGGAAACTAGCTTGTGCATTGATGTATATTAATATAATAGTAGATTTGGACACATATACGTGATATAAACAATTAGTTCCATTGTTTGTGTAAAATGTCTGTCCAAATATGGATCTATAAGCAAGTTAATATCTTTATGCTAAGCGCTAGTTTACTAAAAGAGCTGCGATAGCAGACTATTAACTGTTGCCTATCAGCTAGTGCTAATTATCCATGAGCTAATTCTTAGCTGCTCCTGTTATGTGTAATGTTACAGATGGTTAATGAATTGTTGTATGTAGTTTATTGGAGCTCATCAGTGTTACTGTAGTGACACATAATGTACACTGCTGTATAATGTAGTGGTTTTATCATAGCTAGAGATCTTCTGAATAGTTACTGTAGCTATGTGCTTACACAATGTATGTAACAGTCAAGAAAAGGGGCTTTTGTTCAGGTTCTATCTATTCTATTGTAAAGTCATTAAAAATGTGTTTATACTACTTATAATATGTATGTTTGTGTGTTTTCCTTCTCACAGTGAGCTGTATGTAAATCAACTCCCTGTGTATCAGCTGATTTCTACACCAGCTTTACATCCTGAACAGAAGGTGAGCGCTCAGAAGTATTCACACCTCTTTTCTGGAACACCACTGAGCACATCTTAATCAGGGGACAGGGACATTTTATTAATTTGTAAATGAAGTGTCTAATGTAATGTATAGTTGAGTATTTATTTCCAGTTTGCTTTTTCTTCAAAACAGTTGAAGTGCATGTAAAGCATTGCTGAAAATGACGAATAGAATCAGATGTTACTTCACCCTGTGTGAGGGTACAGATTTGTACACAGTATGGGATTTTATCATCATTACTGTTTTTCTGCTAACTGAAGCTTGCTGCCTTGGTGATGATGTTAGTGACCGCTCTGCTTCAGTTCAAACAACATGCTGCATAATATTGATCAATACATTATGTTTAGTATTTAAAGCAGAGGTTCTTAAATGTTTTACAGCAAAGGTCTCCTTCAACTCTTAAACAAACCCCACAAACTCGCATACATTTTTGAGCATCTCAAAAAAATTGAATATCATGGATTTATTAAAATTTGTTTTTATGTAATTCATAAAGTTAAACTCGTATTCTAGAGGTATTATTAGGTATTTTTGTTTTCATTTCAATGATTACAGCTTACACCTAAAAAAATAATAATAATAAAATAAAAATTAGCGCATAACACCAAAACAAAAATAAAATATTCTATAAAAATACCAAAGAAAATTATTTTATATGGAGTAATTAAAACCAATACAATTGCATGTTATGGTATTGTTTTCTATAACAATTAAACATTAACATTAACATTAAATTAAAAAAAATAGAATCTAGAATCCAGAAGATTTGAAATTTACACAAATTTAAAAAGAGGCCTGAAGCACTGCAGGTCTTCAGAAGAGCCTCAGATCCAAGAGGGTCTTAAAGGTGGGAGGGGGGCGTTTCAGTTTCTCTGAATGTATAGATGAGAACAGCTGATTCACACCTGGGGAGGGGTAAATTATTTGCATTTGAATGTTTTCTAACATTTTAAAGCAGTCACAGTAACACTACAACAACAACAACAACCTACAATAAATAGGAATAAAAGGCCCTGATTGTACTGCATAAATATTTTTGTACAACAAAATTCCTCCGCGCTCTCGAAAACTTTATGCATGCGGTTGAGTGTTGATTAGACTACATAGGAAATTAAAGAGGAGAATTACGATGCCGGCTCAACAACTCGAGCCCTTGTTTAGACTATAAAAAATAATCTTGCATCTGGTTTTAGGGGTGCCAGCTACCACTTTTTATTTTAAAGTTTTCAATACAGCTTTTTAAAAAAACTTATTTATTTTAACTATTTAAACTATTAGTATATTTTACTATTTTAACTTTTACTATTTCATTCACTTCAAAATAACAGTAAGAACAAGAACAATATATATATACTGTATAATGTTATTGATGAAATGTGGGCTGATGTCAGGGTTAACCCCTAGACTCTTTTTGATTCTGGACTTCGTTTCCCAGAATGCACCTCGGTCAGGTGATGGGTCACTCACCTGAACTGAGGTGACTGATTAGTTTGACTCATTAGTTTGGACATAAGAAGTCTGGATTTTCAGTTTAGTTTGTCTTGCATCTGTGTTAAATTGTTTTTGTTCATGCTGTTCTATTTGATTGATGTGTTCTGCTTCTTAGTTTGTCTGGTCGTAGCTTCATGTTTAGAGTTTGTTTGTTTTCTTTATTAAAGAATGTCTTTAATCTTAACCTCCTGCGATTATGCCTCGCCTGCAACCCTACTTCTGTGACAGCTGTAAAAACTCATGTCCATCAATCTGATATACAGTATGCTGGAGAAACTCCCAGGTGGAAAGACACTGCTGTATGTATTTCAAAGACAAGAAAACCTTTAATAACTGGTGGAGGTTTTGAGCTGTACACACATGCATTCTCACCTAATCAACTCTTAAAACTAGTCTTTGTGACACAATAACAGTAATATTTCAAACTTGAATTAAATGCTATAAGGAATAAATCAACCTATTACTGTTTAATATTTAATTCTAAAATTAATTGTCTTATTCAAATATTACACACCTGTACACCTCAACGTGAAAAAGTTGTAAGTCATCTCAAGTAGTATTGTTTGTGGGCTCAGTTCATTATATTTCTCTAGGGTTGACTTAACCCAACTTCTTATTTACTCAAAAAGATGAGTTTTCTCCCGTTGATGTAGTTTGTTAAAGTGATTGTTTTTCTATAAAAACAGCTTGGTCAAATGATATTCTCACAATTAAAATACACAAACATATATATATATATTCTTCCAAAACTAGTTAAAGTTAAAACAGTGATCTGCATCAAACAGGAGAATACACATCCTATTTTGCTTAAAGATCAATAAAATACCTGGAGACCACCAGATGCTTATCAGTATTTTACTAATTATTTTACATTACTATATAACCATTTTTAAAAACTAGCAAAGATTTGACTTTTGAAGACACACACAAAAAAAGAGTCTACGGCAACAAGAGTTGTTTCTCAGCATGTGAATCTGAGGGGAGCTCAGATCCAATAGTAATCGTTCGGGTGGCTTCATAGGTGTGCGTCCAGTCCTTTTGGAATTGTTTAGAGCACAGACCTGAACAAACATCACTCCTAAAGCTGCTGCATGTCACACAAGCCATCAACGACTACAGTCTCCTCCAACAGCTCCAAAAGGCCAGCCGTCACCCCTCTGACCCCAATCCTCCACAGCAGACCTCTGGTTAAAGAGAACAAGTGGAGTCTTGTAAAAACAAATAATACATTTCACTGAATATGATAAAAAGTCAAATATATTAATGAGGCTATATACGACCAGAGAGTATAAAACACTGTTTCTGGAATTGCTGGTGTGGAGCAGGATGCTGTTGCTGGGGAAAAGTCAGGGCAAAGTGAGGAAAGGAATAGATGTGAATAGAAGGAAAAGCATACTGTATGTGCTACTGTACATACATTACACAGCTTACGTCATCTATTTTATAGAACTCTGTATGCATTAATGAAACTCATCATGACATTTCTTGAGTGCTTTTACAAAAAAAAACAGATAGCGCGAAACATTTACTTAAACTCAGACAATGCACTGAATACTGCAGAGCGACTTTGTGAACATTATATGATAAAGAAATAATGACCTGCACACAGAGCAGTAAGAGACAAGTTCA
>JAAGKR010013564.1:0-13676 GCA_011419295.1 Clarias macrocephalus
AGAGAGAGAGAAGATAAAGGCGCTTTGAAGTGGATAAAGAAGATGAAGGAATAGTGTGTGTGTGTGTGTGTGTGTGTGTGTGTGTGTGTGTGTGTGTGTGTGTGTGTGTGTGTGTGTAAATCTCTTCTTTACTCCTGAAGAAAAATCGGTGTTTTGTGGAAACAAAGCGCGAGCCTCCGAGAATTTATGGTGAAATTATACAGCGGGTTTGTCAGTTAAAATCTCGGACCTGTCCGGAGCACAAAGCCACACGCTGAGGATTAATGCGGCCGCTCTTTTCTCTGCCCTTGACAAATTGGATTTTTGGGGGTCGCTCGGGGCGCATAATTGTCTCCTGAGCGCTTTTGGAGCGCCTCATTATTATATCAGCCCTGCAGGGGGCAAGTCTCCATCTCACACACACACACACACACACACACACACACACACACACACACACACACACACACACACAGCTGTTGAAAAAAAGAGCGCAGCTCGGTGTTTCTCAGACCCAGACCCCTCCTCACCCCTCAGCAGTTAGAAAAAGGCGGAGAGCTCGAGCACACCGAGTCACAGCGCGCGAGGACGCGGAACACAGCACATTCTGTATGTGTGCATGTGTGTGTGTGTGTGAGTGTAAGAGAGAAAGTGCGTGTGCGCGTCCTGGGTCCGGTTCTGGTCTCCATCTCCGCTCCCGAACACCCCGTACAGCCCATATCTCAGTCATGCATGCGAACCGAACCTCATCCTCATCCTCCTCCTCCTCCTCATCCTCCCCCATCGGCGTGTTCGCGGACTGCAGCATCCCCGCGGGCGCGCGCCTCGGACCGGTACCGGGAATCTTCCGTCTGGGGAAGTGTGTCTCAGACCGAAAAGAAGTCGGAGTTAAAAAGAAGGTGAGTGTCCGTTCGGTTAAAGAGGACAGGTCGGGATTTATATTATTATTATTATTATTATTATTATTATTATTATTATTATTATTAAACAACAACAACAATAATAATAATAACAACAACAATAATAATAATAATATTAGTAAAGTCGTTCTTACTTTCTCCTTATTATCATTATTATTATTATTATTATTATTATTATTATTATAAGAAAGTAAAAATCGACCTTTTACTACCGTGATTAACGAAAGCATTTATAACAATTAATAAATGACCTTTAAAACAAACTCGCGTTGACCACAAGTGCTTCAAATAAAGCAGCAGAATAAACACAAACATAAAGAAGACACATTACACCGCAAACCAAATATTTACATATTTAACAGTCTGTCAAAACTTTTTACCTATTTGAAAGTGCTGAATACAATTATTATTATTATTATTATTATTATTATTATTATTATTATTATTATTATTATTATTATTCCGTGTATCTGATCTGCCAGAGTGAATCAAAACGCTTTATAAGAAACTGCAGATTGCAAAATTATTTAATAAATACGAATAAATAATAATTTAACTAGATTAAACCCTAATCCTAACTAAGTTTAATCTTGTATTAAAGATGTATTTACTTTCAATAATGTTAATCTATGAAGATTATATCAGATTAGGAAATAGAAAAAAAATCAAAGAACTGTGTTTAAAAGCAATTAGAAACGGAGAGGAAAATTAAATTAAAAACACAAAATGTATTTTTTAATAAAATAAAAGAATTAAAAAATTATCCGGACTAAATAAAGGGAATTGAAAAGGGAACTGAATATTTTTCTTTACTTTATACTCTTTTTACTTTATCTATTTGCTTTATATTTACTTCTCTTTAAAACAATCTAAACATGTTACTGTCTCTTACCGATTTAAACATCGCTGTAAAAATCATTAGACTTATTTTTTATGATGTTTTAATCCTTAATCTTTGTGTTGTGGTTTATTGCACAGTGTGATTGGAATAATCTCAGCCCCGCGTTAATAATCTGTACACGCTGTAATCCCGGTGCTGAGGAGCTCGAGCTCAGTGATCATGACGAGGAGTTTATTCCGGTGTTAGTTTATTCTTACACTTTATAAAAACACTATTATTATTATAGTTTTATTATCTCCGCTGTTAAATCAATAATATAAATTTTTATCATTCAATGGGTTTAATTATGTTCACAGTAGCACATGTTAAAGAGCAAAATAACTTTTAGGGTCGTGCTTAGTGATCATCTGCTTAATATTTAACTCTTACGATCGTGTTTATAGTCATCCCTGTGACCCGTGTGTGTGTGTGTGTGTGTGTGTGTGTGTGTGTGTGTGTGTGTGTGTCCTCCTGCTCAGAGCAGTTCCTTGAAAGTTCTGTTCACCACAAGAGATCGATCAAGTGCACTTAGATGGATGGATAAGTAAAGCAGGATTGTGACTCTACCGGAGGAATTAGGAATATTTATTTATGTATCTATTATGTAGTGTAAATATTCGATATATATATTTTTAATGCATTTATACACAAGGAAATATGCTGAATATACTCCATATATACTTTATATACTGGAACATTAGCTGGTGTTTAATCTTTAAGGTGCGTCCTGAAATCAGACATTAATCCGGAGAAGAATAATACATCATAATATATATGAATATTTAACTAAGTGTTTATATAATGTCACGTCTATAGATGTAATGTGTAGGAGTCCCAAGCCCCGCCCCTCTTTACCGCGGTGATGGATGTCGCGCTCGAGGCCATACAGCTGTCACGCGCTTTTAAACTTTAATTTATTAGAGACGGTGAATTCATTCCCCTAATTAAAGCGCGTTTCCTCTGAGATCATCATCTGCGCTGTCTAATAGAGCAAATAAACACACATTACCGCGCCCTGTGTGTGTGTGTGTGTGTGTGTGTCTGTGTGTGTAATTAATGGCCCCCGGGGGAAACGGCAACACAAAGAAATTAAATTAAATGGAAACAAATTAAAGATGTAAACGTTTGTAAGCAATTTATAGTAAATTAGTGAATGTAGAGGTGTAGAGGTCCGTCACGCGCTCGCAGAGCTGCTCAGCTCTAAACACTTACAGTTACAGAAGATAAACAGAACATTTTTAATAGTGTGACATCATGATTTTGCAAACGCGCAAAAAATCATAACGGCATTTATTTATTTATTTATTTATTTATTTATTTATTGTTAGTAGCTTTTATTATACATTCTTTTTTGTAAACCCGTTAACCTGAGCGCACTTTAATGTCTTATCTCACCTGTTACTGCAGCCCAGATCAGATCAGGAGTAGGATTAGGATCAGGACTATGGCCTGGGTATAAACACTCCACTGAGTTTCAGATGGGGTGTGTGAGACGCACATTGTCAATTTTACAACGAATTTCGTCAGGGAAAAAACCCCCAAAATAACCACGCCCCTTTAAAAATAACTTACGAGTTATTTTACGAGTTACGAGTTTATCCTCAAGAAAGCCAATAAGTCGTTTGCACATGAAATTTCGTAGCATTTTTTTTACGAACTTGGGAGATTTCCGTTAAAATCTTGTTTATATGTATCCTATTATTATTATTATTATTATTATTATTATTATTATTATTATTATTATTATTATTACAGTAGAAGTAGTAGTAATAGTTAATTGACGATTGTTTTTGTTGTTTGTGTGTGTGTGTGTGTGTGTGTGTGTGTGTGTGTGTGTGTGTGTGTGTGTGTGTGTGTGCGCGCGTGTTCTGTAGGTGCGGCTGGTCCGAGGGGAGTTTGTAGATGAATGCGGGTCTGCAGTCTCAGATTGGATTTTATTAATCCGAGCAGCGAGGAACAGCCAAGAACAAAACCTGGAGGCGGTGTCGGATTTACCTGGGGGACAGGTGAGTGAGGATTAACCAATCACTGAGCGCGGCACGCATTAACGTCCGCGCGCGGCACAGACGTCTCCTCTCTGAAATAAATAAATATATAATAATAACAATAATAATCATAATAATGATATACCCATTATGACTTTAATTATAATTGTATGTACTGTTTGATTATCTAAATCTTAATCTCTAATTAATTGCTCTCAATCTTGATAATTTATCGATTTGTCAAAATAATTATTTCGGATGAGGTGGAGTGTATAAATCATTTCATCTTTTCCCCATGTAAATTCGACTTTTAGATGCTTTGTGTCAGACCAAATATGGATTCATTATGATCACATTTGTGTAAATTGTGTTAACAGTGTGTGTGTGTGTGTGTGTGTGTGTGTGTGTGTGTGTGTGTGTGTTGTAGATATTTTACCGCGCGCTCAGGGAGATCTCGGCCGGAGAGGAACTGAGTGTTTGGTACTCCGAGGTTCTGGCTCAGTGGTTCCACATTCCTACTACTGCAACCCCGACCCATGACGAGAGAGGTGTGTGTGTGTGTGTGTGTGTGTGTGTGTGCGTGCGTGCGCGCGCGCGCGTGTGTTTTACCGACATTCTTAAATAAAAAAAACCGTTTAATAATAATAATAATAATAATAATAATAATAATGTTTGCATGATATATTTTTTAATCCGTATATCTAAATAAAGTAAAAAAAAAAAGGTTAAGGTTTTCCTGCAGTTAACCGTTTTATTCAGGGAAAAGTAAAATGAATTAATTTCTCATTATCCCTTTAAAATCCTTTGTTACACATACAGCGTGTTTATCTATCGAATAATAATCTTTAAAAAGTCAAATGGCTAAAACAGTGTATTTACTCTCGTATCCGAGTATAAACACGAGTATAATCCAATTCGTCCAGGGAAAGATTTAATGATCAGACTGAAACAGAAGCGACGCTTCAAATCGGATTAAACTGCAGAGTTTCGGAGATTCTGAGTTTTAATCCGCGCTCACACCAAATAATCCGGGATTATATATATATGAGTCTATATAAATATAGAATATAATTTTACTGTCCTGTAATCTGAGGAAGTATCATATTTATCATAAAAAATATGTTCAAGGTTTCACTGCGATTAACTTCATTTCTCATATTAATTCTTTTTTTTAAGATTGTGATTTAGGCTTTATTCATACGTTTCTTATATACCTTATATATCTTGTAGTTTTTGTTCTTAACATTGCACTGGTAGCTTCTGGTCAGTTCTCACATTACCTGTGTACTGTGTACTGATTGTGTGTAAGACATGCAGTGTGTAATCACGTCTAGAACCTGTAGATCGATCGATCTCTGGAGATATTCAGGGATGATTTAGAAATGTTTAGAGACATTTTAAGATGATTTTGTGATGTTTAGAGAAGATGGAGATGATGTAGAGCTGTGAAGTGAGGGTGGAGATATGGAGGTGTGGAGTGAGGGTGGAGATGTGGAGATGTGGAGTGAGTGTGGAGATGTGGAGATGTGGAGATGTGGAGGATGTGGAGATGTGGAGTGAGGGTGGAGATGTGGAGTGAGGGTGGAGATGTGGAGTGAGGGTGGAGATGTGGAGTGAGAGTGGAGATGTGGAGTGAGGGTGGAGATGTGGAGATGTGGAGGTGTGGAGTGAGAGTGGAGATGTGGAGATGTGGAGGTGTGGAGTGAGGGTGGAGATGTGGAGATGTGGAGTGAGGGTGGAGATGTGGAGGTGTGGAGATGTGGAGGTGAGGGTGGAGATGTGGAGGTGTGGAGTGAGGGTGGAGATGTGGAGATGTGGAGATGTGGAGTGAGGGTGATAGTGGACCCCAGCAGGTGAGGGAGTGGAGGCTCTAAACGCGGTGTAATGACTCACTTTCATTTTCTTAAATAATAAAAGCTGCTAGATGCTCATCATGTCTCTGAGGGGACAGAGGTTAACAAATGTCACATGCTCATTAATATTCATACTCTTCCGGCCAATAAAGTGACAGAGTGAAGTGAAGTGAAGTGAAGTGAAGTGAAGTGCTGTATGGTGGATTAGCGGCATTGTTTACTCTCTATACTGACTTTTATTACCGGGGGATTATTACTCTCTCTCTCTCTCTCTCTCTCTCTGTTTAACAGATGGGACGAGCTCATTGTCTGTGTTTTGTTGTTTTTCACGACTTGCGATTTCAAGCAACATCTGCTGTCACTTCCACCAGAAAGAGAGAGAGAGAGAGAGAGAGAGAGAGAGAAGGAGGGAGTTATCTACTGCTGTGTGTGTAAACGACAGATTGCACTTTTTGTTATGCTAAATAAAACACAAGGCCTGTGTACTCATTATAAAATCATTACATCTTAAGGCCTACGGAAATAACGTCAGATCAACTGGTGTCATACCGTCATATCAAATTGAATCGATTCTCAGATCAAACAACAGTCTGATATCAACTCTTTAAAAGCATCTTTAAAATATTTTAGAGGATTTCCCTTTCAGATTAAGTTACAGGTAGATTATATTATTAGAGCATTACAACTCTCAGAGTGCACTGTGTGTGTGTGTGTGTGTGTGTGTGTGTGTGTGTGTGTGTGTGTGTGTGTGTGTGTGTGTACAACATATAACATACAAAAAAAGATCTTTGGACCTAAAGTGCTAAAGTGACATCATATCCAATGGTGCATGAAAACATCTAATCTAATCTAATCTAATTTAATGTTAGTTTTTAATTTTAAAAAAACCTTAAAATGATTTCCTTTTTAAATCATTATTTGTGTTTTCCAGGTGAAGAGCGCTACATTTGCTGGTACTGTTGGAGAATATTCCGGTACCCAAACACCCTCAAAGCACACGTGCATTTTCACTGTGCACTGAGCTACGCACGAACACCCATCAGTCAAGAGCACGCGCCACGAGGACCACCAGACAACACCAACTTCAGTCGCTCACCCAAGTCGGGTGATATCCCCAGTGGCGCTAGCACCTCACCCTTCACCAACAAGTCGACTGCAGGGTTACCGAGGCGAGCCAGCCAGGAGGAGCAGGACCGTGCACTTGACATGAGCGTGACCTCATCATCCAGACACCACCACGGCCTGGTCGGTGGGAGCTCCTGCGTTGCATTTCAGCCTGGCACTCGCTCAGCTTTCATTCCTGCAGGTCTTGGCAAAATGTTTCCTGCAGCTGATGAGCCCACAAATGCAGAAACAAAAGCAGACATGACACTTAGCTTTGGCAAACTCGCTCAGGTCTCAAAGGCCAGCCGCACTCCTGTCGACTCTGCGCCTCGAGGGTTTTCATTATTATCTCATTTTGAGGAGACCTCTGCCTTCAAGCACGTCTCCCCTGGTACACGCTATCCGCACATTCCGTCTGGTTTCCCATTTGAGCGCTTCGCATTACCGCCATCTTACAATGGAGACTGTAACAGTGTTCCTCTAGTGCCATTCACCGTTTATAATGGAGAGCTGCTTTATGGCTCACCCTACTACCCACTAAAATTCCACCTCCTCCGCTACCCAGATGCGGTTTCTTCTTACCTCGGTGCTCCTGCACTTGGGGCAGATGTGAACCCCACATGCAGCCCAGCTGACAGGGAGATGGCCATACATGCGGAGAAATCCAGAGCCAGACTGGAACCCCTGCCCTCTGTGACACATACGCAGGTGACCGGAGCAAACGCAGTCACGGGCAAACCGAAGAAAGGTCATCTGTGCCTGTACTGCGGGAAGCTCTATTCCAGGAAGTATGGACTAAAGATACACATGAGAACACACACAGGCTACAAACCACTCAAGTGTAAGGTGTGCTTCCGGCCATTTGGCGACCCGAGCAACCTCAACAAGCACGTTCGCCTGCACGCTGAGGGCAATACACCTTACCGTTGCGATTACTGCGGGAAAGTGCTGGTGCGCCGGAGAGACCTCGAGCGCCATGTCAAGTCCAGGCACCCGGGACACCAGGGCATGAAAAAGAGGTCGGCAGAGGAGGAAGAGCACACTGACGATCGCACCGAGGAGCCGAAGAGCGACGAGGACAGTGACGTGGACGTGTGCTTCACAGACGAACAGAGTGACCAAGAGTCCAATCAAAAATAACCACTGACACTTTACCGGACTGGCTGTTTAAGTTTATAGTGAATTATTAATATACAATACACACTCCTATTATTTAGCCCTGAGACACACTGGTGTAAAATATACAAAATGAAAGTTTCAATTTTAAAGCATATATACTGTCCAACCAAACAATTATAAAGTCACATGACATTCTAGACCTGCATTCAAAGTGACGTCCAGCTCACACTTTAGATGCAGCGTCTGCAATTCTTAACACACCCCAGTTCACTTCTCCTATCCACTTGGCTGAGGTTAAGTCCCCCTTTAACCTCCTGATGCCTGATTAAATCACACCACTTTGACCCCATCATTCTCAGCCATGTTAGGTGAAATCTGTCTGAAGACTTCCTGCTGCAGAGCATTATGGGATTTCAAGAGTGCACTGCAGTTAGATCACTTTGTCAACACGACGAAGCTGAGATTTCAAACTGATGCCTGTTCACTGGTTAGACATTAAGTATACTTTTTGAAAAAGTAGGAAAAATGCAAGAGTTTGCTGGACGCATCACGAATTTCACAGCAGTTTTTAGAATTTTAGAAATAATTACACAAATCTGAATCTGGAGCTGCACTTTATAGAGACAGTAGTATATAACACTGATGTAAAGAAGTATGCATATTTAATATTTTATACACTAATTCCTCTTCCTTTTGCAAACTTCCTGTTGTTTTTTTTTGGTTGTTTGTTTGTTTTTTTGTTTGTTTTGTGTCTTCAGACTCCACCCCCTGTCTGATTATAGTCTAATTGCACTTTTTTCCTTCAGACACTTCCTGTATAACCACAGGCTTCAGGTACAACAACAAATCATCATCCTCATCATCATCATCCTCATCATCATCATCCACATCATCATCATCTCCATCATCATCAACATCATCATCATCATTATTATTATTATTATTATTATTATTATTATTATTATTATTATTATTATTTGTATGTAAAAACTTAATTATGATATAATTTACTGTCGAGTCGTTACTGGTTATTAATAAGTGATATTGTAAAGGGAAATATTTTCCTCAATCAAATTCCTTTCAATGTCAGTTTTTAAAAATAAACTATAGAAAAAAAGAATGTCTTGCAGATTGATAATGTTGAATAAACACACACACACACACACACACACATGAACCATGAACTGGTGAAATCAGATGTTTATCACAAAGTTCTCCATTTACTAAATCTTCGTTAAAGCTGCTCTTTGCTCTGCACACGACTTTAAACTGATTCTCTCGGGTGTGAACCTCGACTCCGACTCTACACCTCACCTGCTTCATGATTTTATTCTTCTGTCCCAAACTCTAGCGTTCTTTTACTTCCTGTTCCCTTCTCTAACCTTTTCTAATTCTCAACTCTGTGCTTTCTTTCTTTGTTTCTTTTTTTTATAGATAAAATTCTGTTCTTCTTGGTCTTATTTCCCCCCTTTCCTTTATGTCCTCCTGTTCTCTCTTCTCTTCTCTTCTCTTCTCTTCTCTTCTCTTCTCTTCTCTTCTCTTCTCTTCTCTTCTCTTCTCTTCTCACAGGTTATGTTGTCCTTTCTTTTCCTGTCCCTCTTCTCCCACACAGATGTTGCTCTACCTCAGTCTGTCTCATCCTGCCGTCCCCTGTGAGTCTGTTCAGAGACAGATGTGTGATCCCGTGCTCGAGTGTGTGAGTGAGTGTGTGTGTGTGTGTCAGGAGAACCCGGCTCAGGAGGTTAGCGCGGGGTTTCACGCTGCCGCTGAACGCGGACGGCGCTGCTGAAAGACGTGACGTCACACTCGGTCTCTCGTTCTTCATGATAAATATCAGCTATTGTTGAGACGTGAGTCTCTGCACTTGTGTGTAATTACTGTGTGATACGGACGAGTCGCTCTTTGTGTTCAAGTGGAGCTCACACACCTGAATACCCAGCATGTGTCCATGTGTGTGTATAATTGTACGTGTGTTCATATATGTGTGTATAATTGTGTGTGTGTGTGTGTCCAGCGCTAGTCTCTGTCATCTCTCTGTCTGGGTTTTGGGGCCAGAAGTGGTTCCTCCCTCTCTCGGTTCCTGAAGCGACCCCACCCCTCTCTCACAGCGCCTCCACCCACCAGCGTTTAATCAATTAGCGCCCGTCTTTAACCGCGGCACCAGAGCGAGCGATTGATGGAGTTTCAGCTTTTCACACAGCTTCAGGTTCGAGTTAAGCTTTTACTCAGACCCTGGTGACTGATTAACGCCCGATAAGCTTCAGATCCTTGTGAGGAACCGAAGAACCTGCAGAACCTGCAGTCAGAAGAAATGCTAAAGAAAACAATTCAAACACATTCAATAACTGCATGAGAAACATGTTTATCTAAAAAACAGCCAGTTTATGTTGATTTTTTTCCTAACCAGCACAACCCTGAGTGTTTAATTCATTTTACAACAACTTATATAACAATTCCAATTATTGATTTTCTTTAAATAATGACAAACAACACCTTTTATCTCTTTATAAATGTCTTTATTCTCTTTTTTCTTTCTCTCTTTACTTAATAAGACAAAAAACCTTTCAGATTGTCATGTTACTGAAAAACTAGAAAGAAGTGTAAGAACTCTTGAAGCCTCCGGAGACTCCTTCCCCTCACATTCCCTTTACGAAAAAACATCACGATTATTTTTTATATAAAAAAGTTGACTATACAGTAAGATAGTATTTAATGACGATGCTTGTTGTTGCAGAGTCACAAACACTTCATACAATAAAAACAAATAAAATTACTTTGATAATCTTGAGCAAGAAGTCAGTAGAGTCTTTTTTTCCCCAAAGCCTCCTGAAGTGTGATTTGAAGGTGAATGAGGATGGGCCGTGCTCTGAGGACGTTTCTGTGGCATGAGAAGAATGTCTGAATTTAATCAGAACTTCATTTACTCTTGTTGAATTGGAAAAAGTGAAGAAAAAAAATCTCTCTCAGGCCGGAAAAAGCCCAAACTGTAAAGTGAAGAAATGATTCCAGAGGATCTGTGAAGATGAAGACGTCCGGGTGTGGAGCGGAGGACGCCCAGGAGCTTCTGTTCAGGTCTTTACGAGAGGCTCAGGATCTAAAGTGTGACACTAAAGAGAGGAAACAACAAAACACACACACACACACACACACACACACACACACACACACACACACACACACACACACACACACACACACACACACACACACAAGGAAGGACCCATAGACAGCATGCAGCCTTTATTTATTTGTTTGTTTGTTTGTTTGTTTGGTTGTTTGGTTGGTTGTTTGTTTGTTTTGTTTGGTTGTTTGTTTGTTTGGTTGTTTGTTTGGTTGTTTGTTTGTTTGTTTGTTTGTTTGTTTGTTTGGTTGTTTGTTTGTTTGTTTGTTTGGTTGGTTGGTTGTTTGGTTGGTTGTTTGTTTGTTTGTTTGTTTGTTTGTTTGTTTGTTTGTTTGTTTGGTTGGTTGGTTGTTTGTTTGTTTGTTTGTTTGTTTGGTTGGTTGGTTGGTTGGTTGGTTGTTTGTTTGGTTGGTTGTTTGTTTGGTTGGTTGTTTGTTTGGTTGGTTCTGCCCCTCCTGTAGTGAATGGAGGCCGAGTGGTTTACACACGCCGTGTGCTACTGAGGACTCGATCGATAATCACGGCAGTAATGGGCCGCGCTGGTTATCTCTGCTCCTGCAGAAACACCAGAACAGATGTTGACCTTGTGCTGAAAGACTCCATGTTAGCTTCAAGTGTCGTTTCCAGTGACCAGTAATGTTTAGTCTTTGGGAAATTATTTTATTTGTTTGTAAATAAGAATCTCTCCTCAGTCTGTTTTTTTTTTTTTCAGATTAAAAGCTATTGAATTGTAAAGTGTAAATGAGATGGAGAAAGTGCGCCCAAAGCTCAGCCTTTATTTTGGAGGAAAGTTGAAGGACCAAAGGACGTGCGGGTAGAGATTCCCCCGAGAGTGACTTATTATCTGGCGGTGTTTATTAGACAGTAAAGAGTATTTTTTTTTGTCTAGACATTACTGAACAGTTCTGACTCAGAGGTTCTATCTTCAGCGCCGCGTAACCTGCGGTGTAACCCAACCCCCGGGTAACCCGATCCCATGTATCCCGACCCCGCGTATCCCGACCCCGCGTAACCCGACCCCGTGTAACCCGACTCCGCGTAACTCAACCCCGCGCAACCGGACCCCGTGTAACCCGACCCTGTCTATCCCGACCCCGCGTAACCCAACCCCGCGTAACCCGACCCCACGTATCCCGACCCCACGTATCCCGACCCCACGTAACCCGACCCCACGTAACCGGACCCCGTGTAACCCGACCCCGCGTAACCCGACTCCACATAACCCGATGCCACGTAACCTGACCCTGAGCACCAGGATCACTGGAAATCTGGACCATAATCACTGATGCCACGTGATGTGAGACGACATCATCAGCAATGCCATTGTTCCTCCCACTGTGCAACGCTTCAATCTTCATTCTTGGTTGTTTTGTGGGACTTTTAATTTGACACTGCATTAGTTTTTTTGTTGTAGATTAAGGCTGATTTCCTGTTTCTGATTAGATTCAGGTCCTGTCCAAGGAGCAACCTCCTCCAGTTCTGAAAAATGACTTCAGCATGGTTTGGGTTTCCATAGTTAGATTTCTCATTCATGACATGTACAGGGGGTGAATATTTATGTAATTCATCAATCCTCCATACAGTTGGGGGAAAAAAACTTTTCATTGTTTATATTTTTATGACTTGGTTCATTTTTCTCCATGAAAATGCTCATATCAATACTTAGCTACGGTTACGATCCACCGTCTGTAATGGAATGGACAGACATTAGGGTCAGGGGAAGCTTAGTGGACTACTGACCGGAAGGTTCCAGATTCAAACCCCGGCACAAACAAGTTGACGCTGTTGAGCCCTTCAGCAAGGCCTTTACTTCTCACATGTAAAGAAAAAAAAAAAGAAAGAAAATGAGATGTGAGTTTGCTTGGATTAGAGCGTCTGCCAAATACTCAAATGTCTTTGTAAAATTATATTAAGCCATAAAATGATGTAGAATTGGGGTGTGGCTAATTTGATTGACAGCTGCATTGCAGGTATCAAACCGATTAGTTTAACGTACCAGGAGACGTGTAGGAGGTGACATGGGACGGTGTGAGGGGGACGGACGACTCAGTTCGATCAGAAGCGTTCGCATGTAAATAAACGTCACCCACCTCACAGTTTGAGCTAAAGATAACCCAGCCAGCTTGGGGTAACTGGGGTAAGTAGGCGTGTTCCAAGCAACAGCCAGACTCTGTTGCTCCGCCCACTCACCCTTTTATGGATTTACCGTGGAAAAAAGGAAATTATGGAAATGTGTATAAATGAAATGATCAGATCGTCTCCGTATTCCTGCGTGTTTATACTGAGCGGCTGTTAGTGACATCATCATCATCTGACCAATCACAGCCGTCCATCATGTACAGGAACGTTAACTTACACACGGTGTGGACTACAGTATATACGTATAGACAGAATCAAGCACACACACACACACACACACACACACACACACACACACACACACACACACACACACACAGTCCTCTCCACCTTTGCTGCTTTTCTCTTCTATTGTCCATACTCTCATTGTTTTGTCTTTGTCTTTGTGTGTGTGTGTGTGTGTGTGTGTGTGTGTGTGTGTGTGTGTGTGTGTGTGTTCTCTCTCACTTGCGGCTCTGAGTCGAGCTGAACACGAGTAGAGAAGAAGATTTAATTACATTGAAAGAAAACCAACTGCTTTCACATGACGACCTTGAAGGAGGACGAAGAAGCTCTGTGTGTGTGTGTGTGTGTGTG
>JAAGKR010013565.1:0-13675 GCA_011419295.1 Clarias macrocephalus
ACTGTCTTATCAGGATTAAGCAGAAGAAAATTAATTAACATCCAATCTCTTATGTCCTGCACACACTACTCAATATTAGCAAACTGGTTTTTCTCATCTGGTTTTGCTGAGACATATAATTGTGTGTCATCAGCATAGCAATGAAAACTAATACCATGCTTATGAATTGTATTGCCCAGAGGAAGCATGTAAAGGGAAAAAAAGCAGTGGGCCTAAAACTGAACCCTGTGGAACACCAAACTCCACTTGAGAACATGAGGAATGGTCACCATCTAAATCTACAAACTGATAACGATCAGTCAAATAGGATCTGAGCCACAAGAGGGCAGTTCCCTTAATTCCTACTACCTTTTCTAATCTGTGAAGGAGAATACTATGATCAATGGTGTCAAAAGCTGCACTGAGGTCCAGTAACACAAGTATAGTAACTCAACCCTGATCAGAGGCCCATAGGAGGTCGTTTACTACTTTAACAAGTGCTGTCTCTGTGCTGTGATGAGGCCTAAATCCTGACTGATACAGTTCATTCATGCTATTTCTGTGTAGATGTGAACATAGCTGCTGTGATACTACCTTTTCCAGAATCTTGGAGATAAAGGGAAGGTTTGATATCAGCCTGTAATTAGAAAGCTGACAGGGGTCAAGGTCAGGTTTCTTGATTAGCGGTTTAATAACGGCTAATTTAAAGGATTTAAATTATAAATACTATTGTGGCTGTATGACTTGTTTTAAACCTTCCTAAGTTCTCCCACACCACCCCACTGCTCTGCTCCCTTCAATGGCTTCCTGTAGCTGCCCACATCAAATTAAAAATACCGATGATTACCTACAAAGCTAAAACATCCCAGCACCCACTTACCTCAAAGGACTTATGAAACTCCCCACTACACTACCTTCCCTCCGATCCTCCACCGCTGCTTGACTGGTCCTACTATCTTTCAAAGACGACATGCATTTAGCCTATTTTCTATTCTGGCCCCTACTGTCCCTACTTCTTTGTGGTATTGGTGTGGTGTCACATTACTAGGTAGCATCTGAGTTGTAAGCCCCTGACACCAAAAAATGTTTTTATTTTGCAATACTCTGCACTTTCTTCAGAAAATATACCATTCTAGTTGTATACTTTTCCCCCATAAACAACATTCTTTTAACAACAGTACTGTTAAGTAAATACCAGTGTAATTAAGTATTAATAAACTGATACTTATTTCTGTTTTTTCTTATTACTAGAGTTGAAACTGGTCAATAAACCAGACCGTTCCCTTACATTCTGGATGCCTAAAACATCTGTTGGCAAACCATACACCATTTATGCCTGGTGTAGTGATGATGCCACACTGCCCTGTTACCTCTCTCCTGAAAGGACTGCTGTTGCCATGAGGATCAGGTGGTTTAAGGGGACAGATTGTATTTGTCTGTACCAGCATGGGCAGGTGAAAGAGGGAAATGGCTATGAGGGAAGAGTGAGTCTGCTCACCCAGGAGCTGGAGAAAGGAAACGTGTCTCTGATGCTGAGGAATGTTCAGAAGTCTGATGCTGGAGACTACAAGTGTGAAGTGATTCATAAAGAATGCAAGGTAGAAAACAGTGTCTTCCTACAAAATTCAGGTAATTATTTATGAACAACGTAAGATGCATGAAGTGTATATACTCTATGAAACACTGTCAGGATAACATTTGTTTCAATATAATGATTAATTATGATACTTTTCAATGATTTGCCTCCGAGATAGTGGCAACAGACTGTAGTAGTTAAAAAAGGTTAAGAATATTATGCTGAAGATAACTATTAGATATTGTTCGAATATGAATTGCAGGCATGGCATAAGCACATACATTAAGACATTTAATAAAGACTATAAAACAAACAGAACAGAACCGAACAGAACAAAACTGATCTGATTACTTAGTAGCATCTCAGTAGTATCAACCTCTGACACCAGGAACCTGAACCAATAAAATTGAATTCAATTTTAATTATATAGCGCTTTTAACAATGGTCATTCTCACAAAGCAGATTCACAAAATTTAAAGAAAATTATTTAAGTATGTATAAAATTTGAAAAAAGTGTAAGTCCCTAATGAGCAAGCCGAGGGCAAAAGAAAGAAAAAATCCCTGAGATGGCAATAGGAAGAAATCTTGAAAGAAACCAAGATCCCATCCTCATTTGGGTGATAATCAGGGATTGATCTGCAGTCATACTGTGTGTTAGGAGGCTGGACATACAATATAGCAAATGATGTCTTTCTTTTAGTTAATATGACGTCCAGTTTGTTATTAAAGGCTCAGGTATAATTTTCCCCATACACAGCATCCCTTCAACAACAGCACAGTAAAGTAAATATCAGTGTCAGTGTTATTAATTATTAAACAACTGAAACATTTCTGTATTTCTTCTTCTTATTAGTGTTGAAACCAATCCCCAAACCGGACGATGACCAAGACATGACTGAAACATCTATCGCCAAACCTTACACCATTCATGCCTTTGCTGGTGATGATGTCACTCTGCCCTGTTACCTCTTTCCTAAAAAGAGTGCTGTTGCTATGGAGATCAAGTGGTTTAAGGGGACGGACTGTATTTGTGTGTACCAGCATGGGCAGGTGAAAGAGGGGAAGGGCTACGAGGGAAAAGCGAGTCTGCTTACTCATGAGTTGGAGGAAGGAAATGTGTCTCTAATGCTGAGCAATGTTCTGGAGTCTGATGGTGGACAGTACAAGTGTGAGGTGACTCATGAAGAGTACAAAGTAGAAAACAGTGGAGTGGACTTACAAATGTCAGGTACTTATTAATAAACAACCTTAAACATGATGATCCATGTTCTGTATATACTCAAAGAAGTAATGCTGTCAGGATGACATTTGTTACATCATGATGAATTTACATACTTTTAAATACTTTGCCACTAAGATAGTGGCAACAGAGTGCTGCAGGTAAAAAAAAAGGGTAAGTAAATTATGCTAAAAGAAAAAATTATTAGGATATGAATTGCAGGCATAGCATAAGCACATACATTAAGACTTTTAATAAAGAATAGAATAGAAAACAGAACAGAATCAAACTGAACAGAAGCGAACAGTGTGTGGTGTCACATTATTAAGTAGGATTTGAATAGTATCAACCCTTGACATCAGGGAATTCTTCTGGCTCTGCAATCACTCTGTACTTTCTTTAGGAAATACACCTTTCTAGTTCTAAACCTTTCCCCATGCACATCATCCCTTCATCAACAGTACAGTGAATTAAACAGTAGTTATTTATTCAACAACAGAAGCATGTCTCTTTCTTCTTCTTACTAGTGTTCAAACTGATCCACAAACCAGCCCATTCCTTTACATTCAGCATGACTGAAATATCCATCGCCAAACCTTACACCATTCATGCCTGTGCTGGTGATGATGTCACTCTGCCCTGTTACCTCTTTCCTAAAAAGAGTGCTATTGCCATGGAGATCAAGTGGTTTAAGGGGACGGACTGTATTTGTGTGTACCAGCATGGGCAGGTGAAAGAGGGGAAGGGCTACGAGGGAAAAGCGAGTCTGCTTACTCATGAGCTGGAAGAAGGAAACGTGTCTCTAATGCTGAGGAATGTTTTGGAGTCTGATGGTGGACAGTACAAGTGTGAGGTGACTCATGAAGAGTACAAAGTAGAAAACAGTGGAGTGGACTTACAAATGTCAGGTAATTATTGATAAACATGATGATCCATGTAATGTATATCCTCAAAGATGTAATGCTGTCAGGATAACATTTGTTACAATCATGATGAATTTACATACTTTTAAATACAGTACTTTGTTTAAGACAGTGGCAACAGAGTGCTGCAGGTAAAAAAAGGGTAAGGAAATTATGCTAAAATAAAAATTTAGCAGGATATGAATTGCAGGCATACAGTAGCACGAGAACGTACATTAAGATGTCATGAACTGCTGGTAAAGGCTCATGGTGATGGCCGTGGGCTGAAGTGAAAGGCAGGCATAGACGCAGAGGAGTGGTGTGAAACAAGTCCTTTTATTTGAACAAAACAGAACAAAAACTTCAAACAAAGGATGTTGGCTTACTGATTGGAGCACAACAACATTAACCAAATTACATAGACAGACTAATATTGAACACAGACAGGAGGACTGACTAAACATGGAGACCTAGCCTACTAACTGTTATACACACTAGCTGCTACGCTGGATGATGGCTAATCAGACTAGTTGCTAACAGACTAGTAGCCAGAGGTACGGGTAAACAGACTGGATACACAGCAGACTAGGTAGGGGACAGACTAGTAATTAGCAGGTTAGTGGCTAAGCAGGTTAGTATCTAAACAGACTAAGATCTAAGCAGACGTGGAGACTAGACAAACTAGGAGACTAAACAGACTAAGAACTAGGCAGGTTAGTATCACCATGTTAGTAGTAAAACAGACTAAGATCTAAACATTCAACAGTGGTACTTACACAGGGGGGAACCAAACAGACTACAAAGCAAACTAACACAGTGAACAAAGACAACTCCATACACCATATGCCAACTTAACTAGACCAGCCCACCCAACTGACGACAATAACGCTCAAACCAGTTACCCAGAACAAACAGCTATTTATAGAATGTCTAATTAGCTACCTCGGTTCAGGTGAGACCTCATCACCTGACCGAGGTGCCTTCTGGGAAACTGAGTCTACAAACAAAAACTACAAAACTAAGGACAGTGCCCTCTGGTGGTGAAGCCTCACATTAGACTTTTAATAAAGAATAGAATAGAAAACAACAGAACAACAAAACAGAATCAAACTGAACAGAAGCGAACAGTGTGTGGTGTCACATTATTAAGTAGGATTTGAATAGTATCAACCCTTGACATCAGGGAATTCTTCTGGCTCTGCAATCACTCTGTACTTTCTTTAGGAAATACACCTTTCTAGTTCTAAACCTTTCCCCATGCACATCATCCCTTCAACAACAGTACAGTGAATTAAACTGTGTAGTTATTTATTCAACAACGGAAGCATGTCTCTTTCTTCTTCTTACTAGAGTTGAAACTGATCCACAAACCAGCCCATTCCTTTACATTCAGCATGACTGAAACATCCACCACCAAACCTTACATCATTTATGGCTGTGCTGGTGATGATGTCACTCTGCCCTGTTACCTCACTCCTAAAAGGAGTGCCGTTGCCATGGAGATCAGGTGGTTTAAGGAGACAGACTGTATTTGTCTGTACCAGAACGGGCAGGTGAAAGAGGGGAAGGGCTACGAGGGCAGAGTGAGTCTGTTCACCCATGAGTTGGAGAATGGAAACGTGTCTCTGATGCTGAGGAATGTTCAGAAGTCTGATAGTGGAGACTACAAGTGTATGATGACACGTCGAGAACATAAGATGGAAAACAGAAGCTTCTACCTACAAATGTCAGGTAACTATTGATGCACATACTGTAGACATGATGATGCGTGTACTGTACAGTATATACTCTATATTATAATGTTTACTCAAGTATACTCATGTAGGGTTTCGGCTCTGGTTCAGAGGTTAATCAAATCTTTAAGGATTCGGGTTAATTTTAACTGAATTATAATTTATAATATACACTTTCTTGACTAACCGTCCACTGTTTATTACAATTCAGTGTATCTTACCAGTTCTGCTTATCACGTGGCCAACGATGATAACAAAATCTAGTATTTAGCAATTATGAGCAAGTTAACTTAAGATCTGGGCAAATGTTTAGCCTTTAAAATACACGACCAAGACAACAGTTCTTTATAAAGAAGCAAGAATTTATTTGACTAATCTACGATACATGAAACTACGCTACGTGAACACACACACACACACACACACACACACACACACACACACACACACACACACACACACACACACAAGAGCAGGGCCTTGGTTTAATCTTACGGTTTGTTATGACGTGAGCACCAAGCCCTTCGCCGATGCACTGGTTGCTTGGTTACTGATGGCGGAGCTCTGATGCTTCTTCTAGTGGAGCCTTCGTGGCGGATTTCGAAGTTCTGGCACGAAGTTTCGTGAAGCTGTAGAGAGCAGATGATCGGTTTGCTTGCCGGTCAGACGCAGGGCGAGAGTCGGCGGTGGACGAGCGACGAGAGAAAGAGAGCTTGCTTCAGACGTGAAAATGATGTTCAGTCATTGAATGACGTTGGAAGACGTCTGAAGATGTAGGAAGACGTAACGTGTGCTCGGACCGTGGCGTTTTAACCCTTTGTTGCGGGATTAGCCCCGCCTCACGTGTTTCCTCCCCTTTTGCATACATCACGCTCTGTTCATGTTACTAGTAATTGTACTGTACATAAGCACTCTTTGAATAAGATAAGCTTTCGGTAGATACCACACGTCCCGTATCTCACACACTCATTCATGCCTTTATCTAGTTAAAAAGACTTTATAAATGCTGGTTACACATTTTAAGGTATGTAGAATAAGCAGAGGTACATATAGACATTGAACATGCTGAGTAACTATACACAGATATAAGTTACATTGGCACGCTTTAAAGATGATCTGCAATAGTGTCTCTGCCATGTGTCCCTTTGTTCACGGAAAGGCCTGTTTCGGGAGGTCAGCAAGACTATCAGTGAGCTGAGTTAGGGAGGGTGTTTTCCCCACTCAGAGGTGTAAAACTGTCTCCTTTGTTTACCAGATTGCCAATTTACAAGGTTGGAGTTTGAGGTTTTTGGGCTTTTATAGCTTCCAGGTACGGCAGGCACCCTTTCCCAAGTTTTGTTAAGATTCCCGCTTCCTGATAAGCGAGGGACTGTATTGTCCCAGAGGACCCATAAGCTTAGGAGCTGTAGTCATGTAGTCTGCTTGAAGGGGCCCTGGAATGAAACAGAGTGATGGCCCATTCTGGGGCTTGTTCATCCTTACACTCAAGTATAACATTTAACATATATTTATCTTCATGAAATGTGATTCATTTTAATACTTTGTCTCTGCACTAGTGGAAAAGATTGCTGTAGTTCACAAAAGATTGTGTAACAAGGGTAAAAAAATTATGCTGATGGGAAGAATTCGGCTAGGCCCTATATTTACGAATCGTCTAAGAATCACTCCTGGGAATAATGGTACTTTTCCGCTTGCATCTCTGCCTAAACACTATTGTCTCACTACTCATAAACAGTTAGGACACCTCTGGAGCTCTCCTACATTTTGGTGAACATAGGAGTGATTTCCTACTTTAAGAATGTTTGTTGAATACTCCTAATGTTTGTTGTTACTACTCCTAAAAGTAGGGCCAAAAATTGTGTCTTTTTGAGAATTTTTAGCCACTTAGGAGCGATTTCCTACTCTGGGACGTTTAGTCAACATGGGCCTAGGGCTCACCTTGCTAATTTATCAGATATGACTGTGAACGTCTGTGTACAGAAGATGGTCTATGTACACAGAAATTTTATAGTAGACAGATAGTGATGATGCGTTCAAAACAGCGATCCACTTACATCTTTAGGATGGCTTTTCTATTTGATTTGAGCCCTGCCCAAGAACTGTGTACTGTGCATGAAACCATCTTTTCAATCCCTGGCCTATAAATTGCCTGGAAGAGTAAAGAAGCACAGAGTCCAAATTGCTTGAAATCCAGTATGAAGTTTCCAGTCGCTGATGATTTGTAGTGCCATGTCCTCTGCTGGTGCTGGTTCATTGAGTTTAATCAAGTCCAAGGTCAACACAGCCATCTACCAGGATATTGTAGAGCACTTCATGCTTCCATATGTTGACAAGTTTTATGGAGATACTGATTTAATTTCCCAGGAAGACTTTCCAACAGTGCCAAAACTACCACTTACAGATTTGGCCATGATATTACTGTGCTTGCTTGGCCAGCCAACTCACTAGAGAATCTCTGACCTGTTATCCTGTGGACAAAGAGGAATACCTGACCAACAAGACAGATGAGCTGAAGACTGATCAAATATCAATAATTCAATAATCCCTCAGCATTGGCAGATGCTGATCAAATCTAAATCCTTTTTAGATCAACCTTAGGTACTACTGTAATCATTTGCAATGCCTGACCAGGGTGGCCTAACCAGAACCACGTCTGGTGTCCTAAGTCTCCTGGGATAGGCTCCAAGCCCTGCCGCGACCCTGAATACAGGATAAAGCAGTATAAACAATGAGTGATTATGTGAATATGAATTATTTTAGCATAGAAAATTAAAAATGAATCTCTCATCCATGAACAGTTTGTTGCCTAATTTAAGCTTATGCCACTTTGTGTCTCTCTAGCACTTAAAGACAGAAAAGAAATCAAACTGCATCGAACCTTTTCAATATTTTTTGTGGAACACCCCAACAATTTTTAAGGCTGTTGCAATTAACGCTTGTTCCCATTCCTTTAAAACCCTTAGGTGTCGGTGGACCCGCAGGCAGGAAGACTTGCATTTTTTTCTGGTAGCCGTAAAAAGAACTAAAAACACTCCGTCATTTTTAATAGTATACGTAAGTGTAGTACATCATTTGAATATGTAAAGGCTCTACTTTTGTCGATATACACATACAATATTGGCAAAACATTGTACTTTTGTAAAATAAAGAAAATGAACAGGGTGCGCTCTCCGTGAATATCTCTCTGAAACATGTTGCTAAAATTTACTGAAACTGCAAATACTGCAGAAATATATCTATAGAAAGCTTAAAGGGTCTACTTTTAAATGAAGCAAGTTAAATGAAAAAAAAATTCTCAGTTTATGTAACCCGTATGAATCCAAGGAGAGGTACAGTCCCTCTGTCTCACTTTATTATCTGATAATGACCTGAGACAGGACACGCCCACATGCTATTCACAGGGAAAACAGTTGGGGTAATTAACATACAAAGCCACGCCCACAACAACCATGTGCGCGCGCACACAAACACACACACAGAGTAAATTATCTTTATCTTACACTGAGACTCGGACAGAGAACAGAGGAGGAGAATCCAGCAAGCTGTTACCAGGGGTGAGTTATTAAGTCTCATATAATCCTTATTCTGATCATATAAACCTCGTATTACTTTATTTTTCCTTGTTTTGGCTAGCTTATATGAAACATTGTCTTATTATCATGCAGACAACACTTCTAGCACATCATGCTAACATGCTGCCTTATGTAGCTTAGCACAAACATGTTAGCTCCCGGTGGCTAAGCTAATGACCACAGCTTGTGTTGTCTTTATGCATTATTAGTGATTGATGATGCTGATAATATACAGTAGTTAATTTATTGTTGTTATACTTATTTATATAATTTTCTCCTTTTTTAAATAAATAGTTGTAACAGTCAAAATGATCAGCACCTGTTTGAAAGCGAATGCAAACAAGCAGGTGAGATACAGACGGCCCATCACTGTTTCATGGAAAAAACAGACTGATGATGACACTGAGATTCCTGCCTGCATGGGAACCTGAACCACAAGTGATCTGGATTCGTCTGGATTACTTGATGGATGTTTCCGCTGCTGGTCACAGGGTCCGTGTGCATTGTAAAGGAGTTACAGCAGAAACAACACCATGGAAATGCCTTCAGTTGAACAGGAACTGCTTTTCCAGAGTGACACAAAGATGTATGACTGTGTACAGGCTATAAGAGTTGGCTTCTTTCATTGTATTTTGCACAGTCATATTCATGCCATAAATGTGCCTTCTGTGTATAAGATCATCTGTGTCCCTCTCCACTCAATGCTGGACGGGATCGATTATATGCACTATGTAAGCCAGTAGGTTATGTATAGGTTGTAAGCGTGAATTATTTTGCTGTTAGTTAACTAAATTCTTAATAAACAACAAACCAAAAAATATCTTTTGTCCTGAATTTATTTTCTTGCAGCACTTCCCTCTCTGTTACATACCTGACTAAAAGGGGTATTTATGCAGCTCATTATTCAGGTCTTTGTCTTCTCTGGTGAGATTTACAGCATTATTCATGAACATTCACGCCTCCTCACATACAGCCTTTCTAAACAAAAAGTGTCTTAGAAAATGAAAATAAAGATATTGTTTTCTGTGAATGAGTGAACAGGATGATTAGCACATTATTTTGAAGCAAAAACTCTAAGACTACAAGATCCAGGTGACAAAAGTCTTGTACACAAATGTCATGAATGTGTTTTGTGAACTTATTTCAGTGATTTTTGTTGTTGTTTTCAATAATCATGCATAACTGTAGTTTTCTCAAAAAAAAAAAAACTTGTACACACATGCTGCTCACATAATACTGTGGGCCAGTTTGTCCTGAGTACAGTGTAGTGAGCCTTTAGACATTTATATGTTTATAAGTAACTGAAGAATACACAAATGTCAGGACATGTCAGAACTTCTTCAGGGCCCCAAAACGCCCTCAGACTCCTATGGGATTTATTAATGTGCTACTTAATTTTACCCCCCTCCCCCCTGTCTATACTGTATATACAGTGTATATATATATATACAGTGGAACCTCGGATTGCGAGTAACGTGGTTTACGAGTGTTCCGTAAACCGAGCAAAGATTTTTAATACATTTTTAATCGGAAACCGAGCAAGTATTAGTTTACGAGCGCCGAGTATCATGTATCACGCATGCGACTCTTATTTTGACACAGAGCGTCACACAGAAACTCTGCTCGTCTCACACAAACACACACAAACACACAGGCACTCTTTCGCCTTTTCACCCCCTCCCGGGCTTCACAAACACACAGAAACTCTGCTCTGTCGCGATTCTTTTCAAAGCTGCTGGTTCATTTTTTTTTTTTTTTTACTTTACAGCAGTGATTCCCTTAGTATGTGCTCACGCCAGGTCGGAGAGATTTCTTTTTTCCTTGTTAAAACGGTTTTTCCGTTGTGTTTATGTGTGTCCGTTTGTTGTGAAACTTAAAAAGTGATTCCGTTAGTATGCGCTCATGCCAGTCTCAAAGAGATTTCTTTTTTTCCTGTTAAAACGGTGTTTCCGTTGTGTGTGTTTGTGTGTGTGAGTGTTTGTTTGTTGTGAAACTTAAAAAGCGAGGTGGGGAGAGGGAGGAGGAGTGCTACTGTGTAAAACGAGGTGAGGGAAGGGGCGAATTCCACACAAACATACACACACACACACACACACAGTGCCTACACGCACCAACGGACACACTTATTTGTCGGGATTTATTTGTACTTTTTTTTAAAAAGTAAAGGGCAGATTAATTTGTTTTATTTTCATTTGATAGACTGCATTAATTATTTTTATGTATTTATTTTTTGGGGCTGTGGAACGAATAATTTGAGTTTTCATTATCTCTTATGGGAAGTGATGATTTGGTTTACGATTTGGTTTTATTAATTTTTTTGAACACGAGCTCACTCGGAATGAATTATGCTCGTAATCCAAGGTTTCACCGTATATATATATATATATATATATATATATATATATAGAGAGAGAGAGAGAGAGAGAGAGAGAGATGAAAAGTAGCACATTAATGAATCCCTTAGATGTGTGTATGTTTGTGTGTGTGTCTGTGTGTTTGTAATTGGTACACTCACATATATGGTAGTTGTATTTGACCACACTCCTGCCTGTTTGTATTTCTCTAATGCATCTGCTCTTCCTCTAAGAATTCAAGGTGGTCCACAGATCTGAAGATGTTGGAAAGCCCTTTGGATCTGATAATGCATCTCACTGGGTGACTGTGAGCAAGGATTATGATGCCACCCTGTCCTGTTACCTCTCTCCTAAAATGAGTGCTGTTGCCATGGAGATCAGGTGGTTTAAGAAGACAGACTGTATTTGTCTGTACCAGAACAGGCAGGTGAAAGAGGGGAAGGGCTACAAGGGCAGAGTGAGTCTGTTCACCCACGAGCTGGAGGAAGGAAATTTGTCTCTGATGCTGAGGAATGTTCAGTGGTCTGATGTTGGAGAGTACAAGTGTGAAGTCACGTGTAGAGATGAAAAAGTGGAAGCATCAATTGCCATGAGCATAAGTAAGGCCACCAAATTTTTACTTTTACCTGTATGCAGACACTTTAAAACTGACATCAAACACAGGAAAGGATCAGGCAGGTTTATTTAATGTCCCTAATGTACAGTAAGCTTACAATAACCCAAAGAAAGAATTATTAAACCTCTAACTGAACACTCTATTTTTATTCTATTCTAATCTCATCTCAAGATTTACTTTGTTCTATTATTTTGATAATTTATTTTACATACACAATAATTTATGAAGATAAATGTCATTTATTTCTTATAATTTATATCAGTCTATTACAAATGTACATTTCTCTAAACTTATTATTTCTCATTTTAGGTCAAACACTAATTGGTAAGTATGAATAAATTTTTGGAATATATAATTTTTAATTGTATGAATATGAATTACATTAACTTATAGAAGAAGGCTTGTATATTACATAAACACATTTTTCAATTTGTCTTATCTGGGGAGTAGGAATCATCAACAATTAATTATATTTTTTTATTAAATGAAAAGAAAAACAAATTTGTATTCATGCAGCTATTTTGATGTGAAAATATTTACACAAAATTAAAACTTTTAATTAATTTCTTTTGGATTTACAGGGATAATAAAAGAGAATGACTCATCTGATGATGACACACCTAGTAAGCCTTTATTATCCTAATTAATCTCTTTATTATTTTTGAATACACATAAAATCTTTATTTATTTATTTATTTATTTAAGTTTTTTTATTTACAGTGGTACCTCGGCATACAAATTTGTTTTGCAAGTTTGAGAATTTTTTTAAGAGCTAAAATTGCATCAGTATGCAAAGCATTTTCTGTGACTTGTTCGAAAAACGAGTGACTGAGCCGGATGTGTGTACTTTCAATTGCGCGCACATCCTGATTAAACTTGTTTGTGTCAGTGGAAAGCTTTTTGACCCACGTTTTTTTTTTTTTTTGCATTTTGTGCAAGATTTAGTGAGGACATAGCACCATGGATCCTAAGAATGTTATCAAGGACTGTAGCAATAATAAAATGGAGCCGCTTTCAGATTCGCTTTTAAATTAGCGGGTGCCAAGAGGAATTAAAAAATTAAGATTAAGTGAGATTTAATGTCTATTTCATATTTTACTTTTTATTTAATTTTGATTGTTTTTATATACAAAAATATAATCATAGTGTTAAAAATTGGTAATCTTGGTAATATTTTTGGGTGGCTGGAACGTATTATCTGCATTTACAGTATTTCCTATCGGCCAAAACACAGTATTGGTGCTGATTATATTTGTTTATGTTATAGGTATAAAACAGAAAATGTGTGTGGGCTCTTAATGGGCTTGAAGCGAGACGGCGTAGTTGGGACACGTGGAAGGTCGGGTTGATTCGCCGCATGGTTGAGGGGAGCAAGAGCTTGACAGCAGGGGTTGATAACCTTTGTGATCGTGAAAGGGCCTACATAGTGGGGGGAAAGTTTACGGGAGATGGTTTTGAGAGGAAGGTCCCTGGTGGAGAGCATAACCCTTTGTCCTATTTTATATTTCGGGACCTGGGAGCGTTTGCGGCTTGTTCTTTGTAGGACTTGTTGAGTCGTAGCAGGGTCTTCCTGGCTTGGGCCCAGGTTCTCTTAAACCAGCGGACAAAAGCTTGGGCGGACGGCATGCTGACCTCCTGCTCCTGAGATGGGAACAAGGGTGGTTGGTATCCCATGCAGCACTGGAAAGGCGACAGACCGGTAGATGATGAGGTCTGGGAGTTGT
>JAAGKR010013566.1:0-13674 GCA_011419295.1 Clarias macrocephalus
TCCCGTTCTCCTCGTCACATCCTACTTCCGGTGTGGAAGTTATATTATACGGCTAACGTGTTCTCGAGTGGTTAGGTCAATAAATAATGAGATGTTTGTAGTCTTTATCCAAGACATAATCTACATTCATAGAAGAAAAGAAAAACCAAGGAGACGATATGAATAAGATTCAAACCATCGCAATGTTCATACATTACACATTACATTAAACAATATACTGTACATTCTTATATTGATATTAGTATGAATATTTTTTGTTTATATAATATATTATATAGTAATATATTATAATATAGCATATATAGTACATTATAGTATAAATATCATTGTTGCTTATATGTGTGTGTGTGCAATAATATGAACATTATATACATATACAGTATATGAGAATAAGGACAAATAATATTTATACTATTGCAATATACATACATACATTACACTATACACCCAACATCATATACATATTGTACACATGTTATCTGTATACATTCACGGGGCAGTTATCAAGGTAACTTTATACTCTATATGATCATACGGAATAAGTGGAAGACAGAAACATGCTTTATGCTGAAGAGTGTGAGCACACACTCACACACACACACACTCACACACACACACACACACTCACACACACACTCCCCTCCCTGCATGCGGTGTGTCTGGGCTACTCTACAGCCGATTCCGATAAGCACTCGAGCGCTCCATAATACCCGGACCGACCCGTCCCTAAGCACTTCCCATCCGCAGGGCCTGGACACATGCGAGGACTTCCTCACACACACACACACACACTCACACACACACACACACACACATCCCAGAAGCGTTTGTAGCGGAAAGGTATTCAGACAGGCTACATTTACGGAAAGTGGGCTTGGGCTGGAGCGCGTCATTTCTGGAAACGCGTAAAAAGATGGACTTGACTCCCAGCCAATGGCCGCGTCCCAAACCGCGCACAACACACCAAACTAACACACACACACACACACACACTGGTCAGAGCTAACACGACGTTCTGGTAATTATGTTGTTTTTTAACAGGAGGGGGAAAAAATGCACCACACTTTGACATCAAGGACTCGGAGCCAGAGCGCGCGCATACACACACACACACGCCCGCGCGCCCGCGCGCACGCAACCAGTTCGCCTGGTCGAGTCCCTCGTGTTTGCTTCCTTGTTTGGCGTTTTGCGCCGTGCCGTGTCTCACGCGAAGCAAACCAGGAGAGCGCGCATGGGTACACGCACGAACACGAACACACACACACACACACACACACACGCACACACGGTATTTGGCGCAAATGTGAAAGTGATCCAGGTTTCAATTCGTCTGCAACTTGCTGAAACATTCGGACGGGGTGTGAAAACTTCGAGTCAGTGACGCGCAGGAGAAACACAGCTGCAGTTCTGTAGGTCTGAGGTTCTGCGGGGATTTGATCTCTCAGAGCTCTCCATGTAAAAGTGGTGCTGATGTCAACGTGGATTAGATTTATGGAGCAGATTTATTTTACGCGCAGCTTTAACGCTGCTGGTTTATACCCAGGTTTATTATATATATCCAGTTCTAAGTGATGATCCGAGCGAAACCTGTTGATTGTGTCCCAGTGCACAGAGGAGCCTTTTTTTTCGAGAAGAAAAAACTTTTTATTTAAATTTTACTATTCTTGTTTTTTTAAGATAAAAAAAAAATCTGAATCTGAATATTAATAATTAAGTGTCGCATTAAAAATATCAATTTTAATAAGGTTCCAGTTATTATTATTATTATTATTCCCACATATTTATGCTAAAGGTTAAAAAGTGCGTCAGAGAGAGTTTGTGGTTTCTGACAGATGTGTGAATTCGGAGTGTCAGAGTTCAATTCCGTTTTTAGGATAGGCTCATTTCTGTGGTCACTGTGTGTGTGTGTAGCCTGGTTGAGTTTCGTTATTAGGCGAGTTGCATTGTGATTGCTGGAGATCAGGATGTGGGTCGGTCACTAACGTCATGTCAAGGTTAACACACACACACACACACACACACACACACACTGTATACTTGACAGCAGCTACCCTGTTGCGGGGTGCCAATACTATTGATCAACCCTATAGTCACTATTATAATCAATGGATTTGGAGGCGATTAGGTCTTCGCATTAATCTAAAGCGTGTTATAATAATGATGATGATGATGATGATGATGATGATGATTATTAAATAAGGTGAAACCGTCCCGAAGTAGTCCCGGTAATTTATGTTCTAGAGAAGAGCGCGTGACTGCCCGTCTATGAGCGTTAATGATCTTACAGTATATCCGGAGATGAAGTAAGATCAGACTGTACCTGGTATCCGGAGGCTGAGATCGGACTGCCGCCTGTTCCGCTCGTGAACGAGTCCAGTCTCACCGGGGACGCGCCGCTGCTGCTGCTGCAGTACTCCTGGTACATTATCCAGAGGGACAATAAAACAATAATAATAATAATAATAAAAATTAATTCAAAGGGCGAAAAAGTTTCACAGGTTCAGAGTAAGATCCGATACTGAGTCTGTGTCTTCTTTGAATAAAAAATCAGCACTTCCAAGCAAGAAAAAAGCTTAACAGTGCTTAATTAATTAAAAAGTTAGATAAATATCCAAATTATTATCATAAGCAGCTTTAAAAGAAAAAAAAAAAGCATCCAGATCGTAGGAGTGATTTAAAATCAGGTCTTATTAGAGTTTTTGCATTTTGATTTAGTCCAGTATACAGGTTTTGTTCCAGGTTTTAAAGGTACTGAACCAATAACAGGCTGCTTAAGTTTGCGAGAGATAAAAAAAAAAGGTAAATGTCTCTTGTGCACCTACTTTGTGGAATGAGCTCAGTGCTGCTGCGCGCCTCGGTCCTGTTCCGTCCCTACCCGTGACTCACAGCACTGCCTTCTGCTCGGTGCGGGTTTTTTTTTTTTTCTTTTCTGAGTTTTGCTGAAGGATGACTCACTTTAATGGCACTATAGTGCGTTCGCGAGCGTTTATCAACGCCAACCTGCGTGCACACGCACCAGGCGCGGACCACGCGCGCTCTGCGACGGGGGTGCGCGGCGCTGCTGCGCGCGCTGAGGAGAGCGGGCAGCGGTGTCCGCGCGCGATTTAATGTGAGATGTGTGAGAAGACTGTTGAAGAGGCGCCGTGTGGAGGACGCGTTAGATTGTATTTTAGAGAAACGCGCGTCTGTGCGGCGTCAGCGCTCACCCGCGGCTCCCCCCCCCCCTCGTGGACACGGAGATGGTTGCGCCCGGCCATTGACGTACGTTTCCAAAAATGGGCAGTTGCGTCAGCGCAGACGCGGTTCGGGTTTCCTTGGTGAAGGAGCGTCAGGGATTCCCTCCCCTCTCTCTCTCTCTCTCTCTCTCTCTCTCTCTCTCTCTCTCTCTCTCTCTGACTGATCTCAGGTCAGGTCCACAGCAAAATCTCCAGCAGCGCAGGATAGGAATTAGTCTCAACTGCTTCAGGTTTTCTTTCAAATCTACTCAGTGCAATGGAAACGGTATGTTTCCCAGAAAAGGTCGTATGCAATGATAGGGTTTATTTTTAACTTTATTGTATACTTCCTGTTGTGTTCTATGTAAAAAATGTTACAGGTATATATAAGTTAAAATTGCAAAGGAAAAAAAATTACTGTATGATTAATTGTCTATAATTGTCAATGTATAGTTATATTTTATATAAATTAAGCGTAAAAAAGAAATAAAATAAATCTATTCACTGCTCATTATAAATAAATAAATAAATAAATAAATAAATAAATAAAAAATAAATAAATAAATAAATATATATAAACACACACACATACACAGTTTATTGTTGATTATCCATGTATAATTGTATAATTAATATATGTCATCCCTTATGAACTTTAAATTACAAAAAAGAAATAAAAAAATATTGCTATTGCTATTTTTTTGTGTGTTCTATAGATTATATATATATATACTGTATCTACATACATACACACATAAAAAGGGGTTTTACTGTTTTACATGTATCTATAATTATCTACGTATAATTGTATCAGTAATATATGTGATTCCCAATAAACCTAAAATTACAAACAAATAAATAAATACTAAATAAATCCTGGAAGAAAATCTAATATGTAAATGCAGCTGTATGTTAATCATATACTCTAACAACCTGAAGTATCCTACAGACACGGTTTTAATTACTGTACCTATGTATGGGAACCACAATGCCACGGAAAGCTGCAAATTCCCTCACTGCTTAAAGAAGATATCTCGAAACTTTAACTGATGGATATCTTTGTTTATTCTTATAAAGGCACATTTTTCTTATTCATGAGAACAAAGTTAAATGACAGCATGTGTACATTTGAAGTGGAATTACATTTAAATAAATAAGTAATGGCTGAATGGAGACTTAATGCACACGTGCACATGTGTGAAATCTAATTAAAGGAATTTTAGATATGATATCATAGGATGCTTATGACAAGTGAGCCATACTCATACACAGTATATTTTTACATTTCTATACAAAATAAATTTTAGATATGATATATAAATAAACAAAAAACAAACAAACAATATATACACTTCACAGTTTACATTTTCATTTATAAAATTCTGTTCCTATGTAATTACATTTCCTTTTTAATTACATTGTATGATTTTTATATAATTTTATTATAAATTAATTTTATTAAACTAACTTAATTTCCTTTTTTAAAATTTTTTTTATTGAAAATTCAGTCCTTATTTTAATTTGACTTTTTGGTGTAATAGTTACATTTGGAGGGTACTTTTTCAATTTTAGGTCACAGAGACCTAAAATCGTCTCTCTAAGATCGTACAGGAGTGTCAGTGAGGTACTGATAGGAGGAAGTTGTGCTTGGCCAGCATTCCAATTAATTTCAAATATTTTTCAAACCAATGTCTTCACAGCCCTCACCTTGTGCGCACAGGCAGTGTCGTTTTTGGACACGTGTATGGATCTACACAGTATATTTTTACATTTCTATACAAAATAAATAAATAAATAAATAAATAAATAAACAAACAAACAAAAAACAAACAAACAAACAAACAATATATACACTTCACAGTTTACATTTTCATTTATAAAATTCTGTTCCTATGTAATTGCATTTCCTTTTTAATTACATTGTATGATTTTTATATAATTTTATTATAAATTAATTTTATTAAACTAACTTAATTTCCTTTTTTTTTTGTTTTATTGAAAATTCAGTCCTTATTTTAATTTGACTTTTTGGTGTAATAGTTACATTTGGAGGGTACTTTTTCAATTTTAGGTCACAGAGACCTAAAATCGTCTCTCTAAGATCGTATAATCGTTTCATTGGGTATCTTACTGTGAATGATTATGTATGTGACAAATACAGTTTGAATGAGATTTTTAGGGAGTTAGCATAGTTAGCCATGTATAGATACACACACACACACACACACACACACACACACACACACACACACACACACACACACACACACACACACACACACACAATGAACACTCATTTCCATTTTTCAATCTCATTTCCACTCATACAGTCATAGCTGACAGTGGCTCAAGGTAGCACCGGAAGAGAGATGAGATGATAAAGATGAATGTCATTTGTGCTGTTATTCAATTTTAATACCAGCTATGTTAGGGGAAATCAGCACATCAGGGTAGTTGGGGAAGCAATAAAGAAAAAAAAAAACTTTCTCATTATAATCATGACTAATCGAAGCCATGGCATATCATACTGCATTGATTCTTAAGAAGAGTGAAGGACAGTTATCGGGTTTCAATCTCATCACCCTGATCGAAGTCTGGAGGTCTGGACTGGACCGACTGCCCAGAGGAATTTAACAATCGAGGTTTGGTAATGACACACACACACACACACACACACACACACACACACACACACACACACACACACACACACACACACACACACACACACACACACACACACACACACACACACACACACACACACACACACACACACACACACACACACACACACACACACACGAAAATTCTCTTCAATTAAGGAATCAGAATAACAACAACAACAACAACAACTGAAAACAAACCAAAACGGGGAGCTGCTGTAAATAGATCAGCTTTAGTGGACATGATCCTGTAATCATAGTCGGAGACTGTGTGCTTAGCCACGTGTGAGTCAACAAGACGAGGCGCGTAAATCTTTGCAAAACAAGATCATTTCACAGTGAATCGGAATTCAGCACGATTTTAATCAGTTATGACTCGATCGATCGCCGGCTGCATCATCGCATCATTTATTCACAACATTTATTTATTTATTTATTTATTCATGTGGTTCAGGTAGGATTAAATTCTTACAAGAATGATGGTTTGGTGTTTTTAAAGTGGTTTGTAGAGAAACAAAAAAGTAAAAGGCCTGGCAGGAGGTTTTTGAGTCCCTGATAAATATTCATACTGGTTCCACTACTTTTGTAGTGACGATTAACATTCTGATTAACGGATTAAATCAACAGGACGGATATGATCTGACGTATTCCTGGATGTTAATCTGATAAACCATTTATGTTTACAGTATACGCACAGACAGGCATGAACGCTGCGCACATGCTCGCGCACCAGACAGGCAACGGAAGCACAAATGATTGCAGAATGATTTTGTCTTATGCATCAATTTTTTTTTCTAGTTACATCTGAACATCGCCTAATTTCTACAATGACTTTTTATTTATTTTGGATTTTTCAGAATCCAGCACCGTCCACATCAAGTGCATCTGGCAGAGCTGACCGTCTCCGTCTCGAGGCCACACATGCCTGGCAGATTACAGAGTGGCATAATGACAGCTGATATAGATTAGCATCTCAAATATCTCTTTGTATTTTATTTGCAGGTTTCCAAGGTAACCCACGCCGACTGATGCCAAACAGCAGAGACACAGAATGTGAACATTCCCGGAGAATATGAGACTCCAGGGAGAGTAAATGGATTCATGAAGCAACATTTTCACTGATAACACCAGGCACGTTTCAGGAAAGATGAACACACCTATGGTGGTTCACCTGCTGTACGTCACCACGATCCAACAGTGTAGGTCATCAAGAAGAGAGAATAAAAATGATTTTAGAGGTTAAAATATGTGATAATATAAAATGATATTAGAAATCACAGACTGTGCCGCATCACACCACCCTGTCGCTGGGTATTTTACTGTAACACACCTCACTGTGCTTTATTCCTCGCGTCATCCTTATAAAAATATGAGGGGCGGGGCTTTAGATTGTACAGAATACCAGAACACAGTCCTGAAAGTAAACACTCCCTTTATGTCTCTATATAATCCCCTGATACACTCATCCCAGGGTCTCACTAGTGCTTGGACACCATCAGGGTGGGATGGTTTTCTCAGACAGAGTTTACATCACATGTCCTGCTTTGACTTGAACGTACTTTGTAATTCAGTTTAATTTTGCATTTTGAACTGTTCAGTTCTTCATTTTCTTTCGGACTGAATATGTTGCAGGAGTGGCTCAGTGGTTAAAATGTTGGACGATTGCTCAGAAGGTTCCCGGTTCAAACCCTCGAGACAGGCCCTTATCCCTCAGCTGCTCATATGTGGAGTGAGACAAATGTACGCTGCTCTGGATAGGGGTGTCTGCTAAACACTGTAAATGTAAATGACATCCCGGCCAAAACCACTTGAACACACGCCATTGTGGTACTCCGCTCCGGACACACGCTTGAACTTCCAAAAATAGGCAGAATTTTCCCTAAGAATTATTTATTTGTCTGTTTATTATTATTATTATTATTATTATTATTATTATTATTGTTGTTATTATATAACGTTATAAATATATTATTATTGTTATTATAACTTGTATATTTGTATATTTATAACTAGTTATAAATAAGTTAGAAAACTTTCAAAACAAACAAACAAACAAACGAAAAAAATAAACAGTCTATAAGGTTCTGATAAACAGCCATGGAATGTGAATCCTGACATTTTTTTTTCCATCATGGGAAAACTTTCAAACAATAGAAATACGGTATATGTGACCTAAGAAATAACTTAAATTTCTCAGTTCTGAAGGTACTTTAAAATAATCCATTCTAAGGTATATATTTTGTAAAAAAAAAAAAAAAACAACAACAAAAAAAAAAAAGTGATTCCACTATCATTACACTGATAATTTGTGCATCATGGCTTAAAATTGTGTAATTGATCATAATCATTATGTACAAGAAAACTGATATGAACCAGTAAGGCCACGTTAGCACAAACTCAGGACAAAGAACAACTGTGTGTCCGGTGAAAAGCCCAAACCAGCAGCTTAACAACAGGACTTGTTTGCTTGTTTGTTTGCAGGCGCGGGTCGACACAGCGGCCTTTCTCCAGTGACTCGATGTTGTCATGGAAGTCGCAACTCAACATTGGGTCACGGCCTCATTTGCCCACCGAACGGACGGGTTTCAGCCGGGGTGAGCCGATCGAGTGCAGTTTCCACTTTGACGGCATGTCAGTAAACAGCCGTGCTCTTTATTTACCTTCTCCGCTAAAAAAAATCACTGAAAGGAAATACTGATCTAAACTAGAAAAGACACCAGCGGTGTTGTCTTTGCCACTGTAATCGTAAGAACGTAACACGCTGAAGGAACTGTGGTTTTTGAGAAAGTGTGAATGTTACAAAGGCCTGCGAGTTCCTGCTACAGTGGAAGGAAGTGCGTCACCGACACATAGCTGACTCGAGACAGAAAAGAAAAAAGAAACAACAAAAAAAAAAAAAAAGAAGACAGCGTGGTGGAACGGTGTGCGGTGGCTACTTGTACACAGCACAGGAGCGCGATGGAAGAACTGAACGAATGGAGGAGAAAGAAGAGAGGTGGGGGGACCACGAACCAGGGCAGAAACTTGTCAGCCCCACTATTTTAGTGACAAGGGTCTTCCCGTAATCTGGCACATCTGGTCAAGGGAACTATGACCCATCAGAGCGAGTCCTCATTCTGAGAGTGAAGCGGAGGAAAGAAACAGGGGCAACAACACACCTTCGTTCGCTGATTATTTCCTCCGCCGCTCCTATAAGTCGTTTTTTTAGCGACGCAAAGGGGAAGTTTCTTTCCAGCTGTCGGCATCGAAGTTCCTAAAAAGATTTATAAGAACTATGAACGGGACGGGACGGGGCGGGGGGGGGGGGGGGTACATTGTATTGCGGAACGCTAATGGATTTGTTCTGAGCACAATCGCACCGCTGTTGTTCGCCGCTCTGATCTGATCTGATAAGGGTCCTGGGTCCTGTAATGCCATCTGCATCCCGTCTTTCTGACCGCGTAGCTCGTGTAGCTGGAGTGCAAAGTTATGTAAATGGGAAGGGACAAAGTCCACTGCTGATGGAGTTGAGGTCAATGTCTTAAATTATTATTATTATTATTATTATTATTATTATTATTATTATTATTATTATTTTCTGTCTGTCTGTCTGTCTTTTTTTATTTAAGAAAGGAGCAGATTAATACCTAAATACCTAAATGTATACAAATAAAATGTATATAGAGGCTTTACACAAGACTGAACACTTAAAGAGCTTAGAAGCTGGAAATAAATAAAAAAATCAGAAAAATTTAAATCCAGTTTTAAATTAGGTGTTTATTAAATCTGCATCATTTTAAACATGCTACGGATAAAATTATACATTTGAAATTATACAATCATACAATTAAAGGTTAAGATAATAAAATGAATAATAATAATCATAATAATAATAATAATAATAATAATAATAATAATAAACCAGAACTCAAATCTCTAAAATACAGAGTTGATGTAAATTAGGCCAAAGGTGAAGCATCTGGGATTCTCCTGGAGAATGAAACACAACCACCATCGTCCATCACGCTCATGTCCACGGAGCCAAGTGCAGAGATGTGAAGAGCTGAGCTGAATGCAGTTAAAAGGAAAGAATAAAATGAACTAAAAGAAGATTTTCTACTGAAATAGTGCAGTGGCTTTGACTATAAGTTGTCACAAGGTTATAATAATCTGCCATGAGGTTAGAGTAGTTATCTTAAACAATACAGAAATAGTTACCCTGACTATATACAGTATGAGTCATTAAGAATGTTTTATTTTTATTTTTATGTATTTGTCTGTATTTGTATGTATCTGTCTGCTCCGAGTCTCAGATGTTTCCCCTTTGACCTAATAAAATGCATACGCAGATTTGTGTCAGGTTTTTTTTTTTCTTTTTCTTTCTTTTAATCTGCAAATAATAATTATCATTTTAAAATGTATTATTAGCTCAAAAAAAAAAAAAAAGATTGGAAAAATAAACATGCATTCATTAAATACACGTGCCAGGTATATCGCTTTAATCGGATCTTTTCACTGCATTGTTTAATTCCCTAATCAGCACTAAAATGGTAAATATGCAAGTGCGCAAAGCGAAAGCGTCTTATTTTGAACCTCTTACCCAGAAAACAGGAAGGGTGAAAAAAACAAACAGGAGGGCACTCGAGATCATTTCAGTAAGGCACATTTTCCTGTTTCTACACGGTGGAGCATACAGCATTGAGGTTAGTAATAAAGACCCGCTGAGGACCAAAGCACAGCCTGCACTTCTCTAATGTCCATGTCTCCCGGCTGAATGGAGACTTAATGCACACGTGCGCACGTGGAAAATCGAATTAAACAAAGAATGATCAGCACCTGATTGGACGTCTACTGCTCACTCCAGTGGGTGCGATGCTCACCACAAAAGAGCCGTAAGCAGAGAACAATTTGTGATCTGATCAGGTGAATGAAGCAATCTGACAAACACACACTTTATTATCAGGAACGATTCTATTGAACCCTTTGTTTGGTAGCTAAGAACCCGTAATTATCCAAAAGGCTCTGTCAAATCATTTTCATAATTACAAGGGGCGTTCAAGTCAAACCGGGACTTGTGATGACGTCTGAATGAATGGAAAAGTCTGTGAATGACGATCCCGGCCGAGGTGACTCGGAGTCCACTGCAGTCGTTCCCGTGAACATTCAGCGAATGCAATGTATTATTATTATTATTATTATTATTATTATTATTATTGAAAATGTGCCTCGTCATTCATGTACATACGTCATGGCATCTTTAAGACATTTGACCCATAAATGTTTTTTTACTGCGACTGAGAGTCTCATCTCCGTACATCTGGTCAGGTGTTTTTCCGGCTTCATTCATGAGAAATTTCATCACAAGTCACGATTCCATTTGAACACCCCCTTGTAAATGTACAAAAATACGGCAATGCTGATCTAATCTCTCCAACTATAAAATAAAATCCTAAATGGTCACTAGTCCACCACTCAAGACTGAATCAAAGGACCATTTCATTCGCGCTAATTAGATCCATATTGCTCAGACATGCTGCTGGTTCTGCACTTTGCGGTACGTCCTGTGTTGATCAGTGAGGCTATAATAAATAGCTGAAATAGCTTGAAAGAGGAAGCAGCATTAGAGTGCATGAAACCCTCAATCCTGAATTACTATTCCATGAGTACTGTGCTCATAGAAATGTGTCCAAAACACTCATGAAAAACAAGTGATGTCATGCTTTGCTAGCACTTTATGAGTTGGCAGGGAAATGCCTGATGAGAGAAAAAATAGTTTTTGTACCTTTAAGGATTCAATTTTTTCATGTTTAATTTTCCCATCCTTATCCTATCCTTAGCTTTATTAAAAATCACATTGACAGATGGCTTTAATGAGTCCCCAAAAAAAAACAAAAAAACTTTTTTGTATGTCTTTGTTCCAGGCGTGTCCCTCGTGCGCTGTCGAATCGAGCGCAAGAATAAAGCTCTTATAATATCTGGAACCAACAGCATGAACATGGCACAGTCAGGTCTTCTGCAGCCTTTAATATATTTTCCTTGAGGATGAGGATCTCATCTGTTGGTAAATGACAGTGTGATTCAGTCACTGTTTGCTGCCCAGATTCAGTGTGAACATCAGGGGGGGTCAAAAGATTATTATTATTATTATTATTATTATTATTTTATCTATTAATGTCCTCTAATAGAATCTGAGCTCTGTTTATCCAGTGCAGGGTTTCGGTAGGACTGTAGTTTATTCTGCTATGGACAAGGAAAGGTGGACGTATTATAATGGATCACAGTCTCACACACACTCGTTCACACCTAGAGGGAATCTACAGCAGGTAACTAGAAATGTAGAAGAAAAGCAGATAGAAACAAGGCAGGTGGAAACAAACACGGTAGAGGTGAACTGCAATTACAATATCGGGTTCCGGAGATCTGACTGTTTAATGCTTTAAATATTCTTATCGATAATTAATAACATCAACTATTAGTGTATGCAGGACTGTTATATTTCAAAGGTCACAATTTTTACTTAAAAACAAACAAACAAACAAACAAAAAATTTAAGCTGAAATACATCACTGGCACGATTGTTTTTCCTTTCTGTTTCACTCCTTTTCCAAGCATCCTGTTTCAGTGTCTTTAAATGAAATGCTCCCAAACACAAAGTGCATTTTCCTAGCCAATCAGAAAACAGGGACTAAAATTGTGGTCGCAAACTTCTCCTTGTTTATTGTGCAATGAACCTCCTGGTTCACATTATAGGAGAAACCTAATTAGCTAGCTAATAAAAATACATTTTCTCTGTACATGAACAGTGGAGACTCCGCTTGAATGCCTCTAAATGAATAAAAAGTGGATTTTTCATAATAGCTTCCCTTAAGTCTCGCTCATGCAATTATTCATTTTTGTATGTACCCATTAGCAATGTTTTTCAACCATTTTGGTTACTTTTGGCTGGTTGCTTCCCAAATGTGGCCATTGATGGCTGAAAGTCTGGAGGAATAAAATGAGCTCTGCTCTCAATGTGGTGGAGGGATGCCATAGTCCACGGCTCGGGAAACCACTGGCTGGTATGTGGAAGAGGACAGATAGCACTTTTGATATGTAATGTGTTTTACATACAGTAACTGCACTGTTATGCATCATGAGTAAGAGGAGTCTGAAATCCCGATCACGCAAAGTCATGTATCTCCAAGCAAGCATGTGCCAGCTGCTCTCTGTCGTATGCTGGAGGAGAACCGATGGTGGGTGGGAGTTGGCAGGTGACCAAATGGTGGACGAAAAGTGGAGGGAAATCACCAGGCAGTTACTAAAGGATGGATAAATGCTCTGAATGCTTCATACAGCAATTCCATTCAAGTTCATGCTAATGGACATGGCCTTTTGTTGTCCAGAGATCGTCGTGTCTGACTGTTTCATTGTTGTCTATTGTTGTTTATTTTTTACAATAATAGTGTTTCAGAATGATCAATCACAGATTTCAATATCATACACCAGTTTTAATGCTGAGACCTGGGAAATGCTGAACTCAAACTGGTTTGCCAATGTGTACATAACTTTGTGTGCTTTACTGTAATTAAATGCTGTCGATGTGTTCAGCTCGTCTCTGCTGACCGTTTTAGACTTCTTAAGAAATATCTTTCGTCTTACATAGCAACTATTCATTTATGTGAATGTAATAAATCTGCGTCCACATTTGTAAGTCGCATCGCTCGATTGGGATTTTTTTGGGCAGATCGGTTTTGCATGTTACGGTTCCTATTCATAATTAGATGTAATATTTTTATGCGACTCTAATGTGGACGCGTCTGGACTTTAAAACAGCA
>JAAGKR010013568.1:0-5000 GCA_011419295.1 Clarias macrocephalus
TCATTGATATTGGGAAGAAAAGGCCAGGTGGTGTTCCAACGCATCCCAAAGGTGCTCTGTGTGGTTAAGGTCAGGGGATTGTTGCAGACTGCTCAAGTTTAGGCTTGTGCTATCGTACACAGTGTGCCATGGCTCCATCTCACCCTGTCTAGCATGTAAACACCCACTGACAACAGAACTGCATGTGTCTTTGTAAGGGAAAGGAAAGGGGCGTGGCACTCCTAGCATGTGCTGTGCACGTCGCATCATAAGAACGGAAATTCCAGACGTCATCCGGGCAAAATGGAAATTCGCATCATAGGGTACAACACGATTTCATTTCGTCCCTCATTTAAACGTCTCACATGAGATTATCTGTGATTCCTGATACTGTCGGCAGTATCAGGAATAAAATCCATCGACATCAACCATGACAAACTTATGTCTTAAGATCAGTGGCGGCTGGTGCAAACATTTTTGGGGGGGGGGGCGTAAACAAAATTAAAATGAAACTTTTAATACTGGCTTGTAAATCGCCATTTTTCAGGTGATTGTGCATCATTAGTACTAGTACTGAATAAAATAAAGTCCTGACTCACATCACATCCAGTCAGCAGCTCCGCTCGCCATAAGAAGGGCTGGAAAAGACTCGCTGAGAATCACATGGTCCAATCACATGAGCCCAAATATTTAAAAACAATATGATTTGCTAAGAACAAAAGTGGGAGGATTCAGGGCGCACAGTGCTCCGCCCCAAAGATGATTTAACAAAATCCAATCAGAGCTCAGCCTCAGGTCACATGCTTTTCAGAAATGTACCCTACATAGACACTCGTTTGTCCGGCGCCCCGCATACACCAACACAAATGAACGTAATACAGTTTCGATTTTTTTTAACTTGCAAATAAATTATTTTAAGAAATACAGCAGAATATTGCGACTAAATGAATTTATTTAATTATTAAAATAAATAATTATTATGTTAAATAGTTACATGTTAAAGTAAAATTCTTCTCTGCCTAACTTTAAGGGGGGCGGCGCCCGTGCGCCCCGTATCGACCGGCCGCCACTGGTTAAGAGTCTTTGCTTTGTGGACAGGGACATTGTAATTCCAGTAAGTGGAAATCTTGACGCTCCAGCACGCGTAGGCCTTCCAGATCAGGCGTCACTGCTGTATACAGCGGACTGCGTCTGAATCCAGGCCGAGTGACGGTTTATTCAGGACCCTGATGCTTTTCTGATAAACAAGAATAATTCTTATACCAGTAATCTCGCGCTTTTTCCCTTGAGGTGGGCGTGGCTATACGCATCACTCAACAGAGCCGATCAATCCAACAGTTAACAAAGTGTGTGGAAGAAACAGAAACGAAAGCGCGACCTCATGGCTCACTCCAGGAAAAGGGAAGCAGACTGAAAACTGGACCTTTAAAGAGGAACCGACAGATCGGTGGCGATGATGAGTGTGAAGCACCACTATGAGATTAAGTCGCTTCGGTGAACATCAAAGTTTGGATTGTCCACATGATTAATGTAGTTAATGAAAATTGACCATGAATATTAAAAAATACGGATTTGTTTTTTCATTTTTTATAGACTTTTAATGTAGCGACCTGAATGCTAACGCAAACATGACATTCAGACCTCGACTCGAAGAAAGTTTTATTGACCGAACTTCTTCCATTTGTTCTGCTTTAGACAATCGTGTGCTTCGAACTTTGAGGAACAGTTATATAGATGTGGGACTGAAAAGTTTATTTCTGTATATAGCGATTAGTCTATTTATCATCATGAAATACCTGAAAGTTTCATTTAGACACCTTTATAAACATATCAACTCACTGATCAACTAGAGTAGAAATCCATGAAACTACAGAACTAAAGATATTTGGATTTTATTCACAGTCACACATAGTGTCTGTTGCTTTGTACATTTAAAAAGAATTTCCACTACAAACATTCCTTTAAGAATTCATTTGAAGACGGTAAAGTGTGTGTGTGTGTGTGTGTGTGTGTGTGTGTGTGTGTGTGTGTGTGTGTGTGTGTGTGTGTGTGTTTTTTTAAATACTTCGAATCAGGTGCGTTTGCCTTCCGGCAGCTCTGCAGTTACATCAACACAATCCTCAATCTAACTTCTGGGAACAGCTGGGATTCGACCGAGGGGAAAATATTGAGGTCAAGTGCACAAGAATGCGCTAAAAGCTCTTCTGGGGCTTTGTGTTTAACGACTTGTGTGTTTTTGTTCCTGCTGCAGGTGTTTGAGAAGCTGAAGGAGCACATGCTCATCCCCGTTCCGAACCTGGAGGGGGGGAAGGTGGATGGAGCGCTCACATGCTGCTCGGTTCTCATCAATAAGCCAGCCAAGGTCTAAGGGGCCGTACCGAGTGCACACCAAAACCCAGCACTGCTGCTTTGTGTCCTGGGATGATTATTGAAGGAACGGATGGTCCTAAAACAGGAACAAATGCACGCAAACGAATTCTTATTATTATTAAAATTTAAATATTAAAAATATTACTCATGCTTGTCATTATTAAAAATCAAAGCCTTATGTAAAATACTAAGCGTTTTTTACAAATTTTCTGAAAGTGATTACACATATTACACGCCACCTTGTTTTCATAATAGTAATTAAAGTGGGATACCGTCGCTGTTTGTAAATACCCCGGGATAAAGTGTTACCGCCAAACCCTGTAACACGCATAGTCCATAAACAAGCCTACAGTAAACAACAAAGGTAGAATCTGACACGTGCTGGGATTTGCCATCACTGCCAGCTGTTACTGCAGAGAAGCGAACATCTGCAGTTAACACGTAACGTTTCTGATTTGTGACATTTTCACGTCAAAGCATTCAGACCAAACACTTCTTATTAGCAATGTTTCCCCCTCTGTTAATAGCTGATAGCTGAAATGTAGCGCATTAGAGACACTGGACTGATGAGTCCATGATACACGCAACAACTCCCAAAACCCCAGCCAGCGCCGAAAGGAGTCCCCTAAAGACAGAAGCCAGAAGTGAGCAGAAATGGTGAATGGAACACAGCCTATGATTTAGCCTCCTGTCGTGCCACGTCCAACACTGTGATTCCCAATGCGATGCTGTAGAACGTGTAATTCCTTATGCTGTACACCCGCCGCTATTCTTCATCCCTGGGAGTAGCGGTGCGATGAGAGCCAGGACACTTGTGACCGTTTGTAAACCAGACAGATTTGTAACTCGGTGCTCCGCAGTTCAGCGTCTTCTTCGTTCTAGTGCCCTTAATTCAGTTTAACTGGGTGTGAGCGAGGAAACCGCTGAACTCTGGGACACGAGGGCTTGGCAAGACTGGACCCTGAAAAACCTCGCAGAGATGATTTCAGCCTCGTTTGTGTGCAGGTGGTGAGGTGTGCCTCAGTACGAACCCCAGTTTCTAAATGTTTACAATCCTTAATAGAAATGAAGAAGAAAAAGCCACTAGAAGACCCTGTCACTGTTCCTGCTGTTTTTACAATCACTAAAATTAACAGAGATTCCTGTAGCCAAAATAAAGAGCTTTTGCAATGACCTCATTCTGACTGATTTATCGTGCTGGATAAATGTGTAATTATTTATGTCTCTGAGATTCATCCAACGTTTGATTTATGCTACGAAGAGCCCTGAAACATGTCTGCTACTGAGTAACTGCATCTTACTAACGTGAGCTCGAAACGATGGCTCGGTTTGGCGGGTGGATCAGATGCGTCATGGATGTGGTTTTGTCATTTTGCATTAATGCAAATAATTTTAGGACAAATTTTCCCAGAGTTTTCAACTGCCAGCCAACAGCCGTGATGGTATTTGCTTTGCGTTTCAGCATCGCAGTCATTAAAAGTTATTAAATAAGCAAAGTTCCAGACAATCCGTTTGTGCAAAAAATAAAAATAAATAAATAAATAAAAAGAAAAATGATATGAAACGTAGCAGAATGACTGAAATGTTGAATTTTATTTATTATCAGGAGATCACAAATTTAAAACCCAGACAAACCCCCTGTTCAGGAGTTTAAGCGGGAATATACCTGTCCTGCTTTGGGTTAGAGGGAGCCGGGAACCGACAGCTGTTCTGTACAACCGAAAGTACACGTTGTATTCGGCCTAAACATGGCATCAGTGGTAAAAAAGTGTCTCACCCGGGTGAAACAGAGAATTTTCAGATAGGATCATATAACAGCACATTTTCATAGTACTTAATGTTTCTTATCTTCCAATCCAGACTTAGTTTTTTTGTAAATATACAACATACACATTTATATTTTTATCAGATAAAAAGAAACACATTTGCTAAATATAATTTCATGCCCTTGTATGTTTGTGTAACTTTTTTAGAATTCTTTAGAAATTACAACTTTGAATCTTTCAATGATCTTAATCGTCATTCAGATGAAACTTATTTATATTTCTTATGAAAAGAGTGAATTATTCTAAAGTGCAAAATGGTTAAGAAACTGCAACATGAATTTGACATGGTTACGGACACTACAGATTTTTCATGGAATGCCTTAATTAAGCAACGATTTTTACAGGTCATACGCTTCTAGAAGCTTACACCAGTTTTACCATCAATACTCATAAATATCAATAATTTGCACTTGCATGTTGCAGAAAGTTCAGAAGTAGCTTCTTTGAAACACACTTTTTTCTGTATTATATATACTGTATAACATAACATAAAAATGTAATAATAATTATAATAAAATCAGCACCAGCACTGTGTCTTGGCCGACAGCACGCGGTTTGTTAAATATGGATAGTTATGTTGGTTTGAATATGGAGCTTTCAACAAAAAAAGAACTGACTTGGACTGACTTGGAAATTCCCAAAATATGTTAGAAACCACGTCCAGATTTGGCTTTTGGTTTGATTTCCAGGTTACAGCGTTAAGCCTTGTACTAACTTCTCTGGCAGATTAGTATTAGTATTAGTAATGTACTGTAATCTACTGCACACACACTAGACGCACCAACCCAACAATCTCCTCAAAGTTTTCTTTGTAAGTTCTCTTTG
>JAAGKR010013568.1:10000-13663 GCA_011419295.1 Clarias macrocephalus
GTGTGTCGTCATCATTCTGCGCGCTACCTGTGATGGTGTCGTCATCAGCGGGCGCCGCAGTCAAAATGGCAGCTTGTTTCTGTTTTTAACATGTTCCCGTTGACGCGTTAGAGGTTTGAGTAAACTGTTAAAGGCAGGATGTCTGACGAGGAGAAGAGCGAAGGGAGGAACTTCTTCATGACGTACAGCGACAGCAGTGAGAGCAGCAGCAGCAGCAGCAGCGACTCGGAGGACGGAGAGCAGAGACCACCGCGGAAGAAGAAGAAGAAGGAGCTCGATGCGAGCAGCGGCGCCTCTGCGGGGACCGCGGGAGCCTCCGGCGGGGAGCAGCGAGCCGGGGCCGGGGGAGCTCCGTTACCCAGACCGGACGAGCTGTTCCGCTCGGTGTCCAGGCCCGCCTTCCTCTACAACCCTCTGAACAAACAGATCGACTGGGAGAGCCGCATCGTCAAAGCTCCTGAGGAGGTGAGTGGGGAGAAAAAGTATGTGCACCCCCTGACCCTGTGCATCACACACATGCAGTCCTGTAACTTGTGTGATTTTCCACATTTAATGTCACATCACTTTCGTATTTCTTATACAATCCTAGAAAAAATGCTATCAATGGAAAAATAGATTAAAAAGTGCAAAAAAAGAAGATTTATCACTTAGTTCTGATCATTTGTGATTATTTATTTATTTATTTATTTGTTTATTTATTCTTGACGGTTAAAGAGTCTAATAATCATCTGCTGATCTTTAATGTACTCAATGAAAATTATTATTATTATTATTATTATTATTTGAGGTTGAAGTCCACGTCCATGTCTGTGTGTCTCTCTGTCTGTGTTATTAACACACAGAAATCACATTCTGTAAGGTCGAGTATCTGACGCCTTGTTTACACTAAGTTGCACTTCTTTGGTGCTCAGACAAATACACTCGCTGTTCGGTAATCGGAGAGAGAATCACAGATGAGAAATGGAAAAAGTCGATCAGATAAAGATGAAGTTTTGTCTTAAAACGACTCCGGCGTGTTAAAATTCACTTCTACCACGTCAGCGCTGTTATTTCAGCCAAAGTGAAAATATGAACTAATGCCAGTAAAAATATTCACTTTATCTTTTCTAATTAATATCTATTGGTGCAGGTGTTTGTTTACATTGAGACAGTAGCGCATTAGTAGATTATTTTAAAGTAGATTATTAAATCCCACACATAACTGTTCATAACATCACTTTTACTCCACATGTAGATTTACTGATGCTGCAGATTAAACTTCAGCCAGAAACAGAAGGACTGCAGGAGATTCAGTAATTTCTGTACAGACAGTTTTGTGTGATGCTGCGACATAATGTGGCTGCACAGACATACAGTTTTTTGTGAGTTTTCTGAGACTGGTTTCAGATCCTCCAATTTATGAAATGTAAAGATATCATTGAAAGAGTGAGTTCTGGCCAACCTTTCTTTTATGTATATTGATTTATTATTAGTACAAACGAATGATTAATTACAGTCAATTTGCTAATAACTGTTTTCCCTTTAAACCTGAAACAAATGAATTAGGGCTTCATGATTTGATAAAAAAAAAAAAAAAATCATATTGTGATTATTTTTGAGTCATGCTGCGATTGTGGTTTAAACTGTGAAAAGTAACTGTTGGGTTGTAAGTTCCCGGTACAATATTATCACGATACCCCAGGGCCAATTCGATTAAATCTTTGATTCTATAAGTATCACGATTTTATTAATATCGTGATTCCATATAACATATCACATGTTCTCCCCGATTGTGTTACGATTTTAAAACTTTTTTAAAAAGTTTTATGAGTAATTAAATGTAGCCGATTATTTATAGCATTAGTTTTCTCACTTAAAACCCAAGGACAGCATTTAAACAATACAATTTGAACTTGGATGTTAAGCTCTTATATAACTCTAATAATAATAACTCTAAATAATTTCTAATACAAGAGTTTAATATTAAACTTTAAATTTAATTGTGTGTATCTTTGTCATCCGCCACAATTGTTATTTATGAACAAACTTTGCTCTCCCGGTATTGTGAGACTGGTGTGAGTCTGTGTAATGAGTGGGTTTGAGACTGAGTTGCTCACACAGTTTGGAGAAAAAAGGCAGATTGGAGATTTTTTTTTCCTCTAATAAATGCACCATTTTGTATTCAGTGTTAAAGTTGTCTCTGAATTGTCTTTATAAAAAATAAATTAATTAATTTAAAAAAGGCAGATCTTTTCCAGCTAGCATGTCATATATACTGGGGTCACGTGTCATATAAAGATCATGTGACCTGATGAGTCCTGATCGGGCCTATTCCAGAGTGATGGGCGTGACAGGGTAAGAAGGGAAGCGCAGAGTGTCCACTGTACAAGCCTCTGGAGACAGTGTTATGATCTGGAGTTGCTTCAGTCGCTCAGGTCGAGACTCAGCAACGTTATGTGGAAATAAAATGAAATCAGCTGACCACCTGAATGTACTGAATCACCAGCACATCACATCTAATATGCATTATATGCAATTATCAGACCACTAAACTATTTAAAATGGGAGAAGCAGGTAATCGGGAATGTCAGGCATTTCTCTTGATTGTAACTGAAAAAAAAATGTTAGTCTTTTGCAGAGGTAGTGTGAACACAGGCTCAGATTTATCCTCATGTTGGAACTGATATGTCTTGTATATTTCGTCATCTTCAGCCTCCAAAGGTGTTCAAGTTGTGGAAGAGCAACGCCGTGCCTCCTCCCCAGAGTTACGAGGTGAAGGAGAAGAAGGGTCCGCCCCCCGGCATGGACATGGCCATAAAGTGGTCCAGCGTGTACGAGGACAACGGGGACGACGCTCCACACCGACAATCAGATCAGGCTCGCTTCCTACCTGACAACGAGCTCGCTCAATCTGGTAATCAATAATACATAAATACACCATGCACACTAATCATCAGACTATGGCTTATTATTTATTCAAGAGTTTCGGTAACTTGACCTACAGAATCGTTTACATCTTTCCTAGATGATGATGATGATGATGATGATAAAAGTTGCGAGGAAAAGGCTGACAAGAAGTCCTTGTCGGCTAAGAAGCGGCGAGTGGAGACGTTCCAGCAGAAGGAAAAGAGGAAGCGAGACCTGGGACAAGCCACGTCCGATAAGAACTTTGTGGAGGAGGAAAAGAGGATCTTGCGGCAGTGTGTTGAGTGAAGAAGGTGACATGATGATGCTCAGAGTTGAATTGGATGAAAGACTGCTTGCTCTGAGAGAGCTGAGATCTCAACAAGGGGGTTTTATGGGTGTTTTATGTTATCTTGTGCTATTTAGGTTCATGTGCCTATAGTCTGTGTGTCATAGGATTTAGAGATTAAATCACTGTGGAAGTCAGAATTCTGCCTTGTTTTCCCCTCAGAATTCTGACTCTTTTTTCCCCCTCAGAATCCTGACTCTTTTCCCCCCCTCAGAAATCTGACTCTTTTCCCCCCCTCAGAAATCTGACTCTTTTCCCCCCCTCAGAAATCTGACTCTTTTCCCCCCCTCAGAAATCTGACTCTTTTCCCCCCCTCAGAAATCTGACTCTTTTCCCCCCCTCAGAAATCTGACTCTTTTCCCCCCTCAGAATCCTGACTATCTTTTCCCCCCTCAGAATCCTGACTCTTTTTTCCCCCTCAGAATCCTGAC
>JAAGKR010013569.1:854-13659 GCA_011419295.1 Clarias macrocephalus
CACACACACACACACACACACACACACACACACACACACACACACACACACACACACACACACACACACACACACACATGCACACACACACACACACATTACTCTGCATGTCTTAAATTGCCCCATAGGGATAAATAAAGTTATTTTTAATTGAATTGAAACTGTATCCCTTACTCTCGCTGATCACACTGAGTGGGTGCACAAACATGCACACACACTCACACACACACACTCACACACTACGAGGAACTGAAAGCTAAAAACCAATTAGCCTTGTCTATGGACTGTGGGACGAAAACAAGAGAACCTGGAGCAAAGCCACGAAGCACGGGGGAAACATGCAAACGCCACACACACACAGACGGGAACTGAGTTCTCGACCCTAAAGGTTCAAGGCTGCAGTGCTGATCACTATACCAGCATGTAGCTACTGATTGGATCTTGTGTGGATGAATCAACCAACAAAGTTATTAAAAGGTAAAAATGACGTGTTAAAGTAGCAAACAATGTAACCACAAGCCAAAACATGGGAACAAATTGTGGCGTAGTTGTTGGCACCGTGTCTCTGCACCTCATGGACAATCATTAAACTAATGTTTAGACATTACTTTATGTTCAGTTATAATGAGAAACTCTTTATGTCATAGTTGTCTTTGCACCGCCGACTAATCAATAGGTTGACTTTAAAAACATACACATTTCTTTTGGTCTTTTCCATGTCCTTCTTTCCTTTTTTTTTTACCTCATACAATCCTTGGTGCCCTACCTTCTCTCTCTCTCTCTCTCTCTCTCTCTCTCTCTCTCTCGGCTGTGTATCTGTCGGTCTGTCCATGCTCGAACTGGTTGTTGCCGTGAGCGATGTGAAGCTGTCATCTCTCGTTAACATCTCCACAATGACCAGGCTTCTTGCTCCTTGATTAGAGCAAGTGTGTGTGTGTGTGTGTGTGTGTGTGTGTGTGTGTGTGTGTGTGTGTGTGTGCGTGTGTGTGTGTGCGTGTGTGTGTGTGCGTGTGTGTGTGCGTGTGTGTGTGTGTGTGTGTATGTGTGTGTGGCAGAACCCCCTGGCCTCCATCCTCAAACTCCCCCATCCTATACACAAGCAGCCCCCCTGAGCCCATCTTAAAGATCAGCGATTTGGTCAATTGGCCTGGCACATCACATCTTACTTTGAGCACTGACACACACACACACACACACAAACACACACACACACACACACACACACACACACACACACACACACACACACACACACACACACACCTCTGCTCTGTGTGTATGATTTGTGAGCCTGGATGGAGCTGCACAACAAATATCAACCCGCAAACAGCTAAAAGTGATGAAATCATTCTAGTCTGAATAATCGTATGTAAAGTTGTTATATTTGACATCCTGTTTAATCAGAATGAAGTTTTCTGCATGAGGAGGTCAGTTGAACAGCCATGAAGACTGATGAAGACGGCAGTTTTATTTCTATTTACTTTATTTCTACTTATTTCTAATTTTATATGTTATATTTCTCAATTACATATTGAACTGTAATAATAATGAGCTTAAAAAGGCTTGAAAAGATGCATAGATGCTGTAATGTAAGTACATTACATTAGCTATAAAGAAATATATTAATTTTAAGTAAATAATTTACTTTTAACTTAATTAATTTGATTTAAAGTATAAAATTAAAAAGATGAAATGTATGTCATAACATTCTACAGGGTGGGCGATTTATATGGATACACCTTAATAAAATGGGGATGGTTGGTGATATTAACATCCTGTTTGTGGCACATTAGTATATGTGAGGGGGCAAACTTCTCAAGATGATGGTGACCATGGTGGCCATTTGAAAGTCGGCCATCTTGGATCCAACTTTTGTTTTTTCAATAGGAAGAGGGTCATGTGACACATCAAACTTATTGGGAATTTCACAAGAAACACAATGGTGTGCTTGGTTTTAACGTAACTTTATTCTTTCATGAGTTATTTACAAGTTTCTGACCACTTATAAAATGTGTTCAATGTGCTGCCCATTGTGATGGATTGTCAATGCAACCCTCTTCTCCCACTCTTCACACACTGATAGCAACACCGCAGGAGAAATGCCAGCACAGGCTTCCAGTATCCGTAGTTTCAGGTGCTGCACATATCGTATCTTCACACCCAATTGCCTTCAGATGACCCCAAAGATAAAAGTCTAAGGGGGTCAGATCGGGAGACCTTGGGGGCCATTCAACTGGCCCACGACGACCAATCCACTTTTCAGTGGAATGACTGTGGACATTCCACAGAGACTGTCGTTCGGTCTGTTAAATTCTAATTTTATTTGTCACATACACAGTCATACACAGTATGCAGTATGCAGTGAAATGCTTATATGACCGCCCATAACCTTGATGGGTTTTCTTTTCTATACAGACTAATCAGGTGGTTGTTTAGTCTCTTGTTGTTTCAACACTGGACTACTAACTCACTCCTGGCAGGTCTGCCTCTGTCCACCATTCATCCTCTGCCGCTGATCCAGAACGCTGCTGCATGTCTTGTTTTTATCCTTCCCAAGTTCTCCCATACCAGCCCGACATCTCCACTTCCTAAACTGAATATTTTCCCTTGTCACAGCGTTTCTCCTTCATCTAATTTGCTGCCAAGACCGAAGTTAAACACCAAAGTTAAACCAAAGTTAAACACCAAAATGAAGTTCTTTTGAGAAAAGGGCATGTAATCAATTAACTTTTTTCATAAAAAATTAATCTGACAGCTACCAAACTACCACAGATCTATTTGCTAACAGGGGCTTTATGTACAACACATGTATTGGTGGTTGGGGAAAACAGCAAATCCTACAACTCTTAGTGCTGCGATTCTACCCAGTGCACCTTTTAATATATTTATAACATGGAGACATATGTGGGCTGTGAGACTTGCAGTGGCTCTGTCTGTTTTTTTGTAGTATAAAACTCAAAAAAAAATTCTCCATTGACCGGCACTAACCTGCAGTAACTTATTTCCTGTCCTGTGTCCTGTGTGAATAAATCATTCAAGTCTAAAAGTTCTTTAAAATGGCCATTTGTAGCAACATGATTCCATGAAAGATGTATAGTCTCACAAATCAATGTTTAAAACACATATATGTTATAAATATTTTACTGTATCTAAACACATACACACACACACATACACACAGATACTAAGAAATGTAATATAGCAGCATTAACCAGTGATGAGTTTATCAGAGTATTAATGACTGGTAATGGAGATGACTGCTATAGGATGTAGTACAGTGGCGATGCTCTTTGCCAGGCTGTATCTCTGGATCTCTCAGAAAATGCTGATGGACTGCAAAATGATTATGATTTATACAGGAACTTTTCTCAATGGAGCCAGTGAGGTATGGAGCTGTAACATCTCTGCTGATATGGAGCTATTACTGGCAAGCTACAAAACAGATATTGGATGAATTGTAGGTCTGTTTCCCCAAATTCCACCAGAATATCTGCAGTTCTACAAAAGGAGAAAAATAACATGGATTATATCGACATTACCCCAATATTATGGAATCGGACAGCGCTATCCTCCTCCACCACCGAAACTTCAATGGTTATTTCCCAAAATAGATTCATTATCAAATCTGTGGAAGGCCCCAATGAGAACTGTAAAAGTTTGTCATCTCAGGATTGTTTTCTTCCCACCTTTACTTCTGTTAAAATGTTAAGCCAGAATTAAAATATTTCTGTAACATATAGGCAATGAAGAGATGGACACCTGCTAAAAAGTGTGATAACAGGAGCCTATCCCCAAAGAACAACAAACACACCAGGAAGAGCCATAAGCCTACATCAGTGGGGCTGAGGAAGAGTAGATGGCCAGCTTTAATTTCCTGTTGGTCCACCTGGATTTCATCTGGGTGCATCAGTTTCTCTTTCATATGTAGTCAAGCATCTATTAAAAACGATTGGAAGCATTACCTAAACTCCAAGCTGGAGAAAACTTCTTCTTCAAAGTTGCATTCCGTTTAAACACTTTTACGTGAAAGTTCATCTACAAATAAGTAGAATGATTGTAAACAGATTGAAGAATATTGTTCATGTAAACATAACTAGTAACTAGTATCAGCATTACTTTACACCTTTATTGATAAAGAATTTTTTAAATCTAATTTAATATATCTATATATATATATATAGTATGTCATAGGACAACACTGCATAAATGATTCTTTGACACAATGAAAAGTCGTCAGTGTAAAGTTTGTATAGCAGTGTAAATTTATTGTCCCCTCAAAATAAATAAAAATACAGCCAATAATAGCTGAACACCTGGCAACAAAAGTGAGGACACCCCTCAGTGAAAATGTGAAATGTCAGTATTTTGTGTGGCCACCATCATTTTCCAGCACGGCTTGAATTCTCTTGGCCATGGAGTTCACCAGAGCTTCACAGGTTGCCACTGGAATCCTCTTCCATTCCTCCATCACAACATCACGGCGGTGGTGGACATTTGACACCTTGTGCTCCTCCACCTTCCTTTTCAGGAGGCCCCAGAGGTGTTCTATGGGGTTTAGGTCTGGAGACATGCTTGGCCAGTCCATCACCTTTACCCTCAGCCTCTTTAGCAAGCCAGTGGTCATCTTGGAGGTGTGTTTGGGGTCGTTATCATGCTGGAACGCTGCTCTGCGGTCCAGTTTCCGGAGGGAGGGGGGATCATGCTCTGCTTCAGTATGTCACAGTACATGTTAGAATTCATGTTTCCCTCAATGAACTGTAGCTCCCCAATGCCAGCAGCACTCCTGCAGCCCCAGATCATGACACTCCTCCCACCATGTTTGACGGTAGGCAAGACACACTTGTGTCTTTGTACTCCTCACCTGGTTGCCGCAACACACGCTTGAGATCATCTGAACCAAATAGGTTTATCTTGGTCTCATCAGACCACAGGATATGGTTCCAGTAATACTGGTCCTTAGTTTGCATGTCTGCAGCAAATTGTTTGTGAGCTTTCTTGTGCATCATCTTTAGAAGAGGCTTCCTTGTAGGACGACAACCATGCAGAGCAATCTGATGCAGTGTGCGGCGTACGGTCTGAGCACTGACAGACTGACCTCCCATCCCTTCAGTCTCTGCAGCAATGCTGGACGCTAAAACTCATCTGTCTGTTTTCCAAAGCCAATCTTTGGATCTGATGCTGAGAACATGCACTCAGCTTCTTTGGCTGACCATGTTGAGGCCTGTTCTGAGAAGAACCTGTCCTCTTAAAGCGCTGGATGGTCTTGGCCACTGGGCTGCAGCACAGTTGCAGAGTGTTGACTGTATCTTCTTATAGCCTCGGCCATCTTTATGTAAAGCAACAATTAGTTTTTTCAGGTCTTTTGAGAGATGTTTGCCATGAGGTGCCATGTTGAACTTTCAGTGGCCAGGTTGAGAGAGTGGAAGAGCTTTTATATCAAATCTAACTCGCCTGCTATCTGGTGACACCTGAGACAGTGAAACACTGATGAGTCACATGACAAAGGGGAAGGAAAATGACTAATTGAGCTCAATTTGTACATTTTCACTTAGGGGTGTACTCACTTTTTTTTGCCAGGGGTTCAGCTATTATTGGCTTTATTTGTAGTTAGTTTGAGGGGACAATAAATTTATACTGCTATACAAACTTTACACTGACGACTTTTCATTGAGTCATTTATGCAGTGTTGTCCTATGAAAAGATATAACTAAATATTTGCAGAGATGTGAGGGGTGTACTTACTTTGGTGACATACTGTAAATATATATACAATCTTGGCCGTTTTAAAGAACTTCTGTGCACTTTTGCACAAGTATGTGCATTACATTGGTTGCTTGGAGTGATGGAGAGACAGAACGAGTGATGAAGAATTGTGATGTTCCCTCCAGCTAAAGCTTCTTTACTCATTTATCTGTGGAGGGAACATATGGTGTGTTAAAGTGCGCACTTCTCTTCATCCAGCCCCACAGGGAGACTGTCTCACTGCGTTACTAACGCATCGACAAACACCTCGTGCTCTCTGTATAGATCTTTCACTTTTTCCTTACATTCTCTCCTGGCCTTTCTCACCCTATTTCAATTTCTTTTTCTTTCAAATTGTCTCTTCTTGCACAAATTTCCTTAATTGCTAAAATCCTAAAAATCTTTTTTATCTCTTTTTCTCTTTATCTACTTCTCTTTGCTTGTCTCTTTCTCACACAAACACACACACGCCCTCGCTTTCTTTTTCCTCGGTGCCCAGCTGAGCCCCAACAACCACCAGATATGCACACATACACAGAGCTGTATGATCAGTGAATCGGACGAGCCTTTGAACTCAAAAATGCTTTAAGACACTCCATGTCTAATGGTCAAGTGCAGCGGAGTTTGATGACATTTAACAAACTGCACACACACACACACACACACACACACACACACACACACACACACACACACACACACACACACAGTGTCCCTGAAGGTTTAAGCATTTACACAAATATGCACAAACACTTACTCCCTTAAGGTCAATGAATTCACACAGTGAAAGCCCGCAGGTTGTTAAGACCACACACACACAAACTCACGCACACACACATGCACACTCATATGCACACACATACACCCTGAAGGATAGTGGTGTGATTGACAGATCTCCTGATGTTATGTGTCAGGAACTGATGTTTCCCCTCATTTCCTCTTCCTGCTCTCCAGGTCAGGTGACACCCATAGGTGCCATGGTGATAGAACACCCTCCGCAAAAATGTGTGTGTGTGTGTGTGTGTGTGTGTGTGTGTGTGTGTGTGTGTGTGTGTGTGTGTGTGTGTGTGTCTTAAGGGATCAGAACCAAGGAAGCAAAAAAGCAGCTGCTACCCGTCACTGTCAGACAAACAAATACACTGATGAGTACTATCTGTTAAATATATATAGCTGCTAAAGCTAAGAATACACTGCAACCTGCAACTAGCGGGACAGACACACTGCAACTACTGCTACAAACACACTGCAAATAACACCACAGCCACTGTAAATAAAACCACTTACTCACTGTAAATAACACCACAGACAAACTGTAAATAACAGCACAGACAAACTGTAAATAACACCACAGACACTGTAAATAAGACCACTTACTCACTGTAAATAACACCAAAGACACACTGTAACTAACACCACAGACACACTGTAACTAACACCACAGACACACTGTAAATAACACCACATACACACTGTAAATAACAGCACAGACACACTGTAAATAACACCACAGACACTGTAAATAAGACCACTTACTCACTGTAAATAACACCACAGACACACTGTAACTAACACCACAGACACACTGTAAATAACACCACATACACACTGTAAATAACAGCACAGACAAATGGTAAATAACACCACAGACACTCTAAATAACAGCACAGACACACTGTAAATAACACCACATACACACTGTAAATAACACCACAGACACTGTAAATAAGACCAGTTACTCACAGTAAATAACACAACAGACAGACTGTATCTAACACCACAGACACACTGTAAATAACAGCACATACACACTGTAAATATCACCACAGACACTGTAAATAAGACCAATTACTCACTGTAAATAACACCACAGACACGCTGTAAATCACACCACAGACAAACTGTAAATAACAGCACAGACAAACTGTAAACAACAGCACAGACACACTGTAAATAACACGACGGACACACTGTAAATAACAGCACAGACACACTGTAAATAACACCAAAGACACTGTAAATAACACCACATACACACTGTAAATAACACCAAAGACACTGTAAATAAGACCAGTTACTCACTGTAAATAACAAAACAGACAGACTGTATCTAACACCACTTACTCACTTTAAATAACACCACCGACACACTGTAACTAAAGCCATAGAAACACTGCAACTATTGCCACAGACACACTGTAAATAACACCACAGGCACTTTAAATAAGACCACTTACAAACTGTAAATAACACCACACACACAGTATCTAACACCACAGACACACTGTAAATAACAGCACAGATACACTGTAACTAACACCACAGACACACTGTAAATAGCACCACAGACATACTGTAACTAACACCACAGGCACACTGTATCTACCACCACATACACACTGTAAATAACACCACAGACACACTGTATCTACCACCACATACACACTGTAAACAACACCACAGACACACCACAGACATACTGTAAACAACACCACAGACACACTGTATATAACACCACAGACATACTGTAAATAACACCACATACACACTGTAACTGACACCACAGACACACTGTAAATAACACCACAGACACACTGTATCTAACACCACATACATACTGTAAATAACACCACAGACACACTGTAAATAACACCACAGACACACTGTAACTAACACCACATACATACTGTAAATAACACCACATACATACTGTAAATAACACCACAGACACACTGTAAATAACACCACAGACACACTGTAAATAACACCACAGACACACTGTATCTAACACCACAGACACACTGTAAATGTCAACACAGACACACTGTAAATGTCAACACAGACACACTGTAAATGTCACCACAGACAAACTGTAAATAACACCACATACACACAGTAAATGTCATCACAGACACACTGTAAATGTCAACACAGACACACTGTATCTACCACCACAGACACACTGTTGTAAAACGTTTTAAATGCATATAAATTCCACACAATTTTTTATTGCATCAAGGCATTTTGACTTTGTCAGGAACTACTATTTAAATAAAACACAACAAGAAAAATCTATTTCACTAAATTATAAAATGCTCTGGTGAAAATTATGACCTTTGTGTTGTTATCGTCGGTTAATATAAGGTTATAAAACAATGATTAGTGCCAACCATTAAACACACTAATTTCAGCTCACTAATAATGGCAGCCAACAGCCCACTGACAGGCAGCTCCTCTTCCAACACTGTGAGCTTTAGTTATGGACTTTAAACAAATACAGACATGTCTAGTCATGTAAGGTACGCATAAGACCAATTTAATTTAGAGTTGGTGACTTGCAGAGTACACATCTCCAGTTTGCAGCATGAAAAAAGAAGATTTACAAAAAGCCAAGTTCTGGATCATATCTTTGCTAAAAATGAGGCCAAGGACACAGAGCAGCAGAGTGATATGGATGAGCCAGCAATGTAGAGTATGAACCAGAAGCCACAGGCACATCTGATGAGTCTGATGAGGAGGTCACTGGTCCTGAAGCTGCTCCCGCTCCTGCTGAAACATTCAAATCCAAAAGTGGTAACATCAGTTGGAGCTCAGAACCTCCTGACTTTCATGGCAGAGGAACTGCTGCAAATGTCATTAAAATAGGACATCCCTGGGATCATAAGGTTTGCTATGACAAGAGTAAATGACATCAAGTTATGTGTGTATCTGTTTATGCCATTGTCACTAAAAATGTTATCACTGTTATGACAAACCTTAAAGAAAAATCGACATGTGGAAGGACATTGATGAGGAATACCTGGATGCTTAGATTGGTGTTCTTCTTCCTTCTGGAGTGTACAGATCCAGCAATGAGGCCATTGATGGTCTCTGTAACGCATTAAAATGCAGAAATGTTTTACAGGCAATGATGTAATTTCAGATCATTTAAATTATATTAAATTAAGTCCTCGGATTTGATAATAGAGATACTAGAATGCCCCTTCCAGCAATATATGCCAAGTAAGCCAGCAAATATGCCTTACTCATAAAAATATATAAAACTCTGGGCAGCCTGTGATGCAAAAACCAGGTATGGATGGAATCTACAGATTTACACAGGCAATCCTGCAAGTGGCATCCTTAAGAGAAAATGTGGACTGCGGGGTCACAATATCATGTGTGACAATTTTTTTAACAGCAATGACCTTGGACAAGAACTTCTCAGAAGAGCTTACCATGGCAATAAATAAAAAATAAACAAACCGGAGCTGCCCACTGAAATTTTGCAGGTGACGGACAGGGCTCCACTTTCTTCAAACTTTGCTTTTACAGACACCACCGTTCTTTCATATTGTCAAAAAAAGTGTGCTACTTATGTACACTTTTCACAAAGATGCAGCTGTGTCATCAGGAAGTGACAAGAAGCCATAATTATCCTGGACTATAATAAAAACAATGGAGTAGTGGACAACCTGGACAAGTTGAGTGCCACCTCCACTTGCCAGCGAATGACCAGGAGATGTCCAGTGGTAGTGTTATAACATCTTAGATGTATTGGCATACAATGCATTTGTGCAGGTGCATAATATACTGCATAAATATATACAATATATATATATATATATATATATATATATACAATTCATAAATATGTGCGTCAAAATTGACCCTTAACAAAATAAATGTTACTCTCTAAAAAGAAATGTATAGACTCAATGTTTTGCATTAGTCTTTTTGAGTTATGACAACTTCATTTGAAATTGTATTGAACCAACATGCTACAATTAGCTTTTCATCTTCAGTCAAAGATTATTTTAATTTCCTCTTACTTATTAACTGTTAGACAAAGGGCAAGTTTTTAAGTTGATAACTCTGTTGCTCTAAATGGCTTTACCATATTATTTTAAAGCAATTGTATACAGTATGTTGTCTAGTTAATTAATATAATACTGTATACAAAATACAGTAAAAAAAAATTCAAATAGCAACCATTTAAAAAATGAAATGGCTCAGAATGGATTTTTTTTCAGGTTTCTTTTTATTTTTTGTAGGGTTTTTTTTTTGTTGTTGTTTTTTGTTAATGTAATAGATTAAAAAAAACATTAGTTCAACCATTATTTCTGTGAAATTCCGCTTTTTTTTCAATTGCAGTTGAATGTGAACAAGTTATATTTAAATCTTGCAAAAACAAAAGGCAAAAAAAAAACTTTCAAATTTCAACTGGTCCTCATTAGGCATAAGTAAACATAATAAATTATGCCGTCACAGCAAAGTTAGGCAAATCTCCATAAATATAACAGTCAAAAGCCAAGTAGCATGTCATGGAACATTCCAAGAGACTAAGCCCTACATGGGTAAAGCCCACATCAGTCACTTGCAGTACATATATTACGCCCATCAGCAAAGCACAGCACCTTGCGATATCCCTTCCCACCACGACTCTTGTTCCCTCCACCACAGTAGCCATCCAGTGGTGAAATGCAGGCGTAGATCAGTCACCAATGATAGCAATTTTCATTACTTGTCTTTCAAGGCTGACTTCAAACTCCTCATTGTCCTTGTAAAGCAAAAAACAAAACAAAGCATTATAACGTAGGTTAGTGTGTAACAGATAATGGATTAGATGATTACTGGTTACTTTTTAAACTGCAATCCCTCTTGATTTCAAATAATTAATTATTATTTTTGTTTTAAACCTACACATGCACATACACACAAGCATGAGAAAAAAAATTACAGTGTGATAAAATATGACGGTAAGACAGTAAGATGCACAAATGTTTCTCTTTTATCATAAAACTAAAGAGACCACAAAACCCAGACAAATATTGACTTGGAATTGTACAAATGTAACTAAAATACAGGCAAACAAAAATACAACTAAAATGAGCAAAACTTGAATAATGTTTTTCCCCATCAGCTCTCTTGCTGAGCAGATATCTCAGTAAAACAAGTCCAAATTCATTACTTTAGTAGAACTATCAGATATAAATTAAATGTTACTTACCATAAAATATTGGTTATATTGAGTTTGGTTGGTGTATAAGTCTGTTAGCACACAATCTTACCACTGGAACATGTCAAGGCATATTCTGTGGGTAGGAGGTAACTTTAAAAAATTAAGTTATCACGACAACTTTTTTAAATTAAGACAACTTAAATTTTGTTTTCAACCCATTAACAATAAAATTTGAGTTTAAATTACATGCAAAATTAAGTTGATGTAATTACCAACATTATTATTTGTTCACAACTTATAAAAATAAAGTTTGCAATTTAGAAGGTTAATCTGAATCAATGAATTAGTATTATTAACTTGCATCTATGTATTAAATCAAGTAGCGGTAAAAGGTCCTCAGAGTTAGTTTTTAGATTGTACAGTCGTGGCCAAAGGTTTTGAGAATGACACAAATATTAGTTTTCACAAAGTTTTCTGCTAAACTGCTTTTAGATCTTTGTTTCAGTTGTTTCTGTGATGTACTGAAATATAATTACGAGCACTTCATACGTGTCAAAGGCTTTTATCCACAATTACATGACATTTATGTAAAGAGTCAGTATTTGCAGTGTTGGGCTTCTTTTTCAGGACCTCTGCAGTTCGACTGGGCTGCTCTCAATCAACTTCTGGGCCAAATCCTGACTGATAGCAGCCCATTCTTTCATAATCACTTCTTGGAGTTTGTCAGAATTAGTGGGTTTTTGTTTGTCCACCCGCCTCTTGAGGATTGACCACAAGTTCTCAATGAGATTAAGATCTGGGGAGTTTCCAGGCCATGGACCCAAAATTTCAACGTTTTGGTCCCCGAGCCACTTAGTTCTCACTTTTGCCTTGTGGCTCGGTGCTCCATCGTGCTGGAAAATGCCTTGTTCTTCACCAAACTGTTGTTGGACTGTTGGAAGAAGTTGCTGTGGGAGGGTGTTTTGGTACCATTCTTTATTCATGGCTGTGTTTTTGGGCAGCATTGTGAGTGAGCCGAGTCCCTTGGATGAGAAGCAACTCCACACATGAATGGTCTCAGGATGCTTTACTGTTGGCATGACACAGGACTGATGGTGGCGTCACCTTTTCTTCTCCAGACAAGCC
>JAAGKR010013571.1:5000-7500 GCA_011419295.1 Clarias macrocephalus
TTTTTCTTCTCTCTTAATTGTTTTGACTTGTGCCATTGGCATCCCGATTAGAGCCCATTGATTTCCTGGTGCTAAGTGCATTGATTTCTACATTTCTTATTGATCTCGGTTCTAAATCTACCCACACATGGTCTCACTGCAGAGGGAGGGAGAGAAAGAGACAGAGAGACAGAGAGAAAGAGATCATTTGAGGCTATTAGATTAGACCAGTTTGGATTGATCAACAAGGAGAAATTGAATGAAAAGGATGTGTTTAGTAGATCTGGTGGATGAAGGCAGCAGATACTCCTAAGCTGAGAGACGACTGGACGCGTGGCTGAATGGACACGGCCTTATAGGTGGGAACGCTATAGTCAACACTAAAACCACACACTCCAGAAGGACTTACAGAAATGCCTTGTGTCCTCTAACACACATATACTCTGTGATTTCCACACAACAAGCAAATTATTGCGATTAAATAAATGATTCATGCACTGAATTGTTTCATGTAACTAAGGCAGTAAAACCTCCTGTGCTGGGACCAGTTGCATATTTCAAGTGAAGGTGCAGATTTTGAAATTAATTTGCACAGGAATGGTTTTAGAATGAAATAAAATGAGATTCGAACTCAATTCTTGTAGTTTTGGATGTTTTTTTTTTTTTTTAATGCAAGAAGTGTCACAAACCAACTAGACAAAAAATAAGAAAAATATATGACTCGTTCAGGCAAAAATAGCACAGATACACATGATCACCTGTTTTTATGGTTCACTAAAATAACAGCATTTAGTGAATTTGATATTTTTGTGACCTCATTCCCATATTCTAGTTGTGGGAGAATACGCTTTATAAAAATAACCGAACTTTGGGTTCACATGACATATCAGAAAACCCAAATGCACAATTTGATGTCGTTGGCCCACGCCAACAGGACTGTATAAACATTATTATTTGTTTTAATCTGTCATTGACCAGTGCTGTGTTGCTGGCATGGATAAGTCAATGCTGCTTAAGTTTTAGGTGTTAAAAAACACAAATTCCAAAATATTACGTCTTTTTTGTGAGTGAATTTTTGTGTGATTTTGCAAAACGCTACAACTCCACCTATATTCGTTTTTTAGAGAATAAATCAGCCTGCAGTTGTGTTTGTGGTCATTAAACTATGCAATTCAATATATTTTTTTGATTTGTTGTCCATTTGTTGTTTTTATTTTTTTATTAAATATATTTTTTATTAAATTAAAAAATATATATATTTTTTTATTAAATAAAAAAAAAATTGAAATGTTGAAACATTATGAAGGAACAAACATGAAAACTTTACAGAACTGTAACAGAAGGAACAGGATGTAAACATTCTCCAAAACTCCATCTAACGCATTTAGCTCATTTACCCCAGGCGGTGCTTTGCAGAGTTCAGTTGATAGTTTTCCTTCACTAATCACATGACAGAAGTGATGCAATGTGTCGTGTGTTGCTGTGTAACATGCTCACTCTGCCAAGTTCTAAGTTTCTATTTTATATAAAATAATTTTCAATTTAATTTTATATCATTTTGCTAAGAAACCATCCTTACCATTCATAACTTTAAACTATAAAATTCTGAGCTTTTGAATGTTTTTTTTTTAGCCAGCTAATGGCTTAAGCTGGTGTGTAAAACCTCTGCATGGAATCATTACCTGATATTTAACTTGGACATTTTTGTAAAATGTTTTTATTTTAAAAAAGCTGGAACAGTCTGTGTGCTGTGTAAATCCTGCTGAAATTAAGTTTAATACCACACACACACACACACACACACACACACACGTTAACCTTTTCTCTCTGTTGCCGAGCGCCCGGGCAGGACCTGTGCCTCGATTCTCACCTGGGTTTAAGTGTGTGTGTGTGTTTGGAGAACACACTGACACGCTGCTGATGGAAACCAACAGGACTTCAGATATCAGATGATTTTTCCCACATCAGACGGAAACAGAGTCACCGCTGATGGTTTTATTCCCGGCCTATGACCCCGAGGTCCACTCTGCAGCATTCTCAAGCTGTACTGCTGACAGGAAATGCAGACTAAGCTGAAGGTGATGAAGGAACGACATCATCACTGCACATAAGCGAGCGAGCGCTGGCAGAAGCAGCGGCGCGGTTCTGCATTAGCGCTACTGGCAGGAGTCGAACTGCTTATTGACAACGTGTCAGTGCTGATCATTAGGCCACAGTCAGAGACTCTGTGTGTGTGTCTGTGTGTGTGTGAGAGAGAGAGAGAGAGAGAGAGAGAGAGAGAGAGAGAGAGAGAGAGTGGGCAGTGATATAATTGTAAGCTGGTATTGATTGGGGCACCTTGTTATTGATGAGAGAGAATTTAATTCAACCAACTCGTTTGTCAACATGACACTGCTGTTTAACAATGAACTCTCGCTCTCACACACACACACACACACACACACACACACACACACACACACACACACACACACACACACACACACACACATTTACACACAGACTTTCTGGAACTAAATGG
>JAAGKR010013571.1:12500-13655 GCA_011419295.1 Clarias macrocephalus
TGTGTGTGTGTGTGTGTGTGTGTGTGTGTGTGTGTGTGTGTGTGTGTGTGTTGGCGAGTCACAGTGCTAACGTGATTGTGAATGACAAAGCGTCCAGCAGGGTTTGTTAGAGGCGTAATGGGGAATCGATGGACACGACGGAGACGTCAATACCGCCGGCTTTATTACATTAACACCGCTCCTGCCTCCGCCGCTACACCTCCACTGTCTCTCACTCCATCCCTCTGTCTGTCTGTCTCTCACTCCATCCCTCTGTCTGTCTCTTCATCACTCTAGCACTCTTTCCCCACTCTTCCTCTCTTCTTTGCGTCCTTTCTTCCTCTCTCTGCCCCCTCTTCATTTCTGTTTCTCTTCTTTCTTTCTTTCTTCCTCTCCCCGTACCCCTTCCCCTTTCGCACTCTGCCTCTCTCTCACTCACCCGTGTTAGACCCCCGCTGAGCACCTGCCTCTACTCCTCTGACCCATCTTTATCTCTCCCTCTCTCTATCCCTCCATCTCTCTCTCTCTCACTCTCTCTCCTGAGTATCCATGGAGACCTTCACAGGCCATTAAACATACAGCAGTAAAACAACATGCAGGTAACCACCTTCACTCCCGTAGCAGCACCGGCACCACCTGCAGGTCCAAATGGACTGGCATGCACGCGCACGTGTGTTAACAGAGCTGAAGAAGTGGCTTTCACATAGTACTCATAAACCAGAACACACACACACACACACACACACACACACACACACACACACACACACACACACACACACTATCACTCCTTCTCTCTGTCTATCAGACTCTTCCTGTTGTATCCGTCTCTGTCCCCCTGCAGACACTCGGTGCGTGACCAGCTCACACTGTGCTGTGCTCGTGTTATTTCTTCATTAACGAAGGAGAGACAGATTTCCTCAGCAGTGGAGGAGTGTGTGTGTGTGTGTGTGTGTGTGTGTGTGTGTGTGTGTGTGTGTGTGTGTGTGTGTGTGTGTGTGTGTGTGTGTGTGATCAGGAAGGCCCCATGACCATGACTGAGACGTGGTGTTACAGTCAGCATTTGAGCGGGAAGTTTAATATCAACTCCACGTCTGAACAGCAAAAAAGTGTGTGTATGTGTGTGTGTGTGTGTGTGTGTGTGTGTGTGTGTGTGTGAGAGAGAGAGACAGTCAT
>JAAGKR010013572.1:0-10000 GCA_011419295.1 Clarias macrocephalus
ATAAAGTGGAGCCGCTAGCATGCTAACGTTAGTGCAGTTAGTAGTTGTGATGAAGCCTGTTATTCATTTCTGACAGTTTCACATCTAAACATCTAATCTTACTGTAAATGGAGTAGATGTGTGTGTTTATATAAGAAGAACAACATCTGGATTTAGCCCATATCCAGCTGTGATGACATCATCAGTGTGGGACAACACACAGTAAAAGAGTCTGATAATAATAGAGTTAATAATCTTGATCTGGGAGATGTAAATAGTCAAGATATAAACACACACACACACACACAAATACATGACACACACAAGCACACAGAGACACACACGGGTACATACAAATATACAGACACACACACACACACACACAAGTGAGGATAAGTGGGTGTGGCCAAGCAAAAGAGAGGAGCATACAGGACCCTCCGCCACATGGGACTAAACACTCTGATCTGCTGTCTCACACAAAACAATCTCACTCATCACATTACAAACGTTACACACATTTATACACATTCACACACATTTATACACATTCACACCTTTACACACATTCACACACATTTGTACATTTTGCGTACGCTGGAACTCTGAACATTGACTTCGCACAGACAAACTCTGCACAGTGTCTTGCTCATGAATACACATCCCAGTTCCATTCCAGTTCAATCTTATTTTATTTTATTTTATTATTTGTACATTATGTACATTTTTTACAGCTAAAAGTTTTCCTATATATTTTTATATTTGTAAAATTTCTCTCTTATTTCATACTTTAGATTCTTATTTGGAAACTTTTATCATTATTATTATAAAATTTTTTAGGTCATTAGCAGCCTTACAGTATAAGTATTTAACTTCATATCATACTGTGTGTGACTGTGTGACAAGTAAAATTAGAATTTAATAATAATAATAATAATAATAATAATAATAATAATTAGAAAAGAACACAAAGTAAACTCACTCATCATCTATACCACTTAATTCTGTATTCAGGGTCGCGGGGGGCGGAGCCTATCCCAGGAGACTTGGAGCATAAGTGGACCAATCCATCACAGGGCACACACACATACGCACACTCACACAAACTCACACAAACACTACGACCAATTTTTTGCCAATTAGTCTAACCTACATGTCTTTGGACTGCGGGAGGAAACCCACCAAGCACGGGGAGAACATGCAAACTCCACGCACGCAGAGACGAGAATCGAACCCCGACACTGGAGGTGCAAGGCGACAGCGCTAACCACTACACCACCGTGCCGCCTTAAATACAACAAAGTAAAATAATAATGAAATCACAGAGTAACTCTGACTGGTGCAGTGAGGAGCGTCTCACTTCTTACACGACCCTGTCAGAAGACGTGTCCTGTGGGCGTGGCAAAGATGTTCCTCAGAGTGTGAGAGAGCGTCTCTGGGAGCGTGAGGAACCATGTACACACGTGAACTGGACACCACAGAGTCCTGACCTTGGACTCCAGTCTTTGGGAAGATGTTGGAGAGAAATGAAGCGTTTATTCTGGACTGAAATAAACGTTGTGTTGTTGCAAAAACGTTCTGACACGCTGCTGCGGCCGCAATCAAAGAAAAAGGAGGAACAGTGAAATATTAAAGTGTATAAAAAATTATTAAGTAAATCAAATAAACAAAACAATCCAGCTCTCCAGAAAGGGCCGGGGGTGTGTGTGTGTGTGTGTGTGTGTGTTTCACTCCGACCCAGCAGCAGCCACACCTGATTCCTCCTGCTTCGTTCTTCATGGTGAATAATTTACTCTGTGGCTTTCAGTAGACTATCAGGTGTAGCTTCTGTGTGGTCAGAGTGAAATCCTGTACACACACACACACACACACACACACACACACACCCTTCTGATCTGTAGCTGTGATTGCTCAAACAGTAGAAGTTATGGATTGTGGGAGTCAGGGATTACCAGGATGAGGGAAGTTCATCAACATTACGTCTCGTCTCAGGTGTTTCTCAGAGCGGCTGAAACCTGGAGCCCTTTAGTCTTATCCTTATAAAGGGCAGTGTGTGTGTTTCTGTACCTTGAGTTTTAAGATTAAATTGCAATAATTAATTAAAATTAAAAGACAATGAGTGAGGTCTTACATCAGGAGAAATCAGAGCTGTGGAGAATCTGAAGCTGAAGGTACTGAAGGTTCAGGTCCAGGACGTGTGTGTGTGTGTATGAGTTCAGGTAAAAACACCACATTTCACTTGTTCAACCCGTGTGTGTGTGTGTCTGTCTTTTATTTTAATAACTTTCAAATTTTGTTTATTCTCGCATTAAATCTAAGAGAGAGAGACAGAGAGACAGAGAGAGAGAGACAGAGAGAGACAGAGAGAGACAAATAGAGACAGAAAGAGAGAGACAGAGAGAGACAGAGATACAGAGACCATTCCCGTTGTTCCAGTTCACGTCTCTGTTTCTTCGTCTCCTTTAACTAGCGGCTCGTCTCCAGGAATTTCTTTTAGAAATGCAAATTATAAGGTGATAATTTTTTTTTTACTTGATTTGATCTGGGAAACAGCGTTAACGTTAATTCGAGTAATGTAATGTTAATCAGTGTGAGGTGTGTTCCACAGGACCAGAATGTTCCGCTCTTGAACTTGGCCACTTGTCTGTGTGTGTTTTGTATCTGTGAAGTAAAACGCTGCTGAAGTTCCTCCTCAGAGTGAAGAGGAGTTAGAGCTCCTACAAACACGTCCCCACCCGTCCTACACTCCGTGTCCTGAGACGTCACTGAAGCTTGGAGTGCAGGTGTGGAGCTCGCGGGCGTCTCTGACGGGGGACCGGAGAGGACAGTTAGAGACGATCAGGCGATCTGCAGGATGCCTGACTGCAGAGAGGGAGGAGCCGAGACGCGACCTGGTCCAGCCTGGGGACGAAGCTCCGTTTACATGTCCGTTTCTTCAGTCTGATTCAAATGGTCCTGATTAGATTCCAGAGCAGACACAGATCTGATCAGAAGTGTTTAATCTGCTGCAAATATAACAGAAGTGTTTGTTTGTTTCGCTCCAGCTTTGAGTTTAGATCAGACTCCATGTTTTTTTTCTGATAAACCCCGCCTCCTGCATTATGATTGGTTAAAAGAACTCAGTCTCTGTGATTGGTCAGAGGCCTTACTGTGTGTGAAATGTGAGCCAATCAGAGCTTCTTCCTCAGCCAGAGAGAGAGAGAGAGAGAGAGAGAGAGGTGTTCCATCCTGAAGTGCACTTCACAAGGTGCTCCCTCCTCCCTCCTCCCTCCTCCCGAAACACATTTAAAGCAGGGATCTGAAACGGCAGCAGAGTGTGAGAGGCGTCTCTGATTTCAGCAGAACTCTACAGCTCTCAGCACGACCACATCTCCTGCTGGGCCTAAACGCCAACACACTGCTCATTCTCACACACACACACACACACACACACACACACGCACACACCATGTAAAGGCGGTGGAGTGAGTGTGTGAGAGTCCAGGAGCTGGTGTTGTTGGTTGTGCACAGTCAGAGCGGCGTGCTGCAGGAGAGCAGCGCTGAACAGCAGGCCGTGTTTTACACACCTGAGTCAGCGTGATGATCAGCACACAGCCGAGTCAGCGCGCGCACACACACGCGCGCGCACACACACACTCTCTCAGAATAATCACATGACCAGGTAGTGGCCTGAATACCCAGATATAATATTATAAACATTACACACAGATATGAAAGAAGTAAATGCACCCCAGAGTTCTGCAGTGACGCACACACAGCAGGATGTGGTGTGTGTGTTAGATTGGACCTGAGCCGTCTTCAAGCCTTTATCTGGCAGATTGGGATCTGACCTGTGTGAAGCTGGACTGAAAAATTTTTCTTCTCAGAGACATTAGATCTCACTGTCTCTCTCTCTCTCTCTCTCACACACACACACACACACACAGCAGGTTTAAATATTAACACTAAACTGATTAGTACTTTCAGCTAATAAATATTTACGAAGTTTCAATCTAAAGTTCAGTCGTAACAATATTTAAATGATGATCAGAAACAGTTTAATATTCGAGTGTAACTTTAAAACTGTTCTGTCTGTTTATATTACAGTGACATTAATTACAAACATTAATCAGCTGTTTAATTAATATGATTATACAACAGTTAGATCTGACCGAGCAATCTGATGAGGAGAGACTTTCCTCTTTGATAATAGAGTATAACAGCATTGGGCTCACAGGCGTCAGTCCGCGTCACTGACGTGCGATTCAGAGCTGTTGTTCCCGTGTAAGTTGAGGCTAATGCTAACAACAACGCTAACATTTTTATTTAAAGTTCTGTTCGAAGCTCAGGTGAAGACTAAACCTATCTCCAGTTTACACCATTAAACAGATCATGCAAAAGATCTGTGTCTGTCTTCAAACACACACACACACACACACACACACACAATAATACACACACAATAAAACACACCGAGTTTGTATTTATACACACTTAATATTTATAAGACTAAATACAAAAACTGTAATACAGAACAATTTTATGTAACAAAAGAAAATATAAATATTTGTCAGAAGGAGGATTAAAAACGTCCCGCTGAAGGAGAAGAAGAGAAAAAGTCTGACAGTCTTATTTGGTCCTCGTTGTTGACATTTGTCAAGCGGTGGGGGGCATTTTTATCGCTGAAACAGTACAAGCAGGACGTGCGGAGCTCGGGGTTCAAGCCGTGACACACCAGGAGAAATAAACACTTACGGGGCGGAGCACTGATCACGTCACATCACGTGTAGAAACACACTGCACACCCACAGCACATCCTGCACGTGTGAAGGGAACGTCACCAGCAGGGGGCGACAGACCGGATCTGTAACTGAGAAGAGAAACTAACAAACGAGCGAACTGGACGTGATGAAAACAGCATAAGGAGATGAAGAACACTTACACACGCGACACACAACCTGTGTCGCGTGTGTCAGCAGAGCCAGCAGAGATTATTACACTCAGGATAAAGAGTGAGTCGCTAGTTCAAAACGCCACGACACACAATACACACATGAGCGAGAGAGACAGAGTTCTGATTCATAACTAACACATCAGGTTTATATATTTATGAGTCATGATTTAAGCAGCCAATCAGAGAGCTTGATTTCTCTTCCAACCCAAGACACGCCCCAAACCACGCCCAGACCCAAGTGGGCGAGCCGGGTCAGAACTAAAGTGAAAACAGAGCGTTTCAGTACCCATAATACCCCTCTCTCCTACAGTCCAAGCACAAACACACACACACACACACATTACAAAAAAGATGAGTGTGTACAGAAAGCTGAAGAAGTCTGTAACTATAACACTTTTACACCAGGGGAGGACGGTATGGTACGGTACGGCACGGTACACTTATGCTTAATGAAGAGGGACGAGTGGGTGGAGCTAGAAATGGTGCCGAGAGCTGATTGGTTGAATACTGTCTTCACTTATGTCTGATAAATCTGTAACTAATCTGAATATTAGGATTAAACACTGAAAGAGATCAGACCCTGCAGTGCTTACAACAGAATATGACGTCACCATCTGGTAAGCTCCACCCACTCTCCCAGGTACTTTTACACAAACACCTGTAGTGGACCGTACCGTACCGTACCGTACCATGTGGTGGAAAAGCGCCGCTGCACGAGTGAGACGGGTTTGTTGTTGATGTCACTTCCTCCTCCGGTTCGTCTGCTGCGTCTCGGAGACACGCCTCCACATCAGGACCAATCCCGTGCCCTGCATGACCCGGACAGGTTAAAGGTCACAGTTCGGATATCACAGGATGCCGTTCAGGGGATCTGAATCTGCAACTCTTCCTCCTCCTCCTCGTCCGGGTCGCTGGCTGCGCGCTCAGGGTCGTCGGGGCAGAACCGGGACGAGGACGAGGAGGTTCTCATATTCCCGAACAGGCCCGGGTTCTGCTGGCGCCTCAGCCTGTTAGAGAACGACAAGAAATCATCAACGGGGGAAACGTCTGAGCGGGAACCTTCTGGAAACTTCAAAAAAAAAAAAAAAAAAAATCCAGCACTGGTGTCTGATGATTACGAGTTATTTTACTAAATGTAAGACTTTTATTCTTTATTCATGACTGAGTTTAAAGAAAAGGAACCTCGATAAAGGAAACACTTTAAGGTTGCCGTGTTCCCTAACAGTTCCTGATTTCTAGTAAATGTTCCTGCGATGGAACTGTGTACAGTCTACCCTGAATCTCAGTGCCTGTTTCCTCTCAACGGCACTGACGCCGGCGCTCCACAGCGTTCCCGTTCCTCACGCTGCACTTCTAACTCTATAAACACACACATTTACTTACACACAGCAGGAGTGTGTGCAGCGGGGTCTGTAGGTGCCACTTGTGTCCAAAAACAATGAGAAAAGGTTTCAGTGTGTGTGTGTGTGTGTGTGTGTGTGTGTGTGTGTGTGTGTGTGCATGCAGTTACACTGATGTCAACATCACAAAGAGAAAGTAAAGAGACGCTTTAATGCTGGATGCCTGAGGTTCCACCACTGAGAGTCTCTGCTCTGCTGCGGATCTCTAAAGATAGACCGAAATATCTACAGGATGATTTATTACTGTGTGTGTGTGTGTGTGTGTGTGTGTGTGAGAGTCAGGAGACCTGAGGTGTGTCTGGTGATGATTCAACTTTAATGTACATTTATAATGCGCTGTGTGTTTGTGCAGTTGAGCTGAAATAGTTGTTAGTGAGGTGAAATGAAACAGGATACAATAAACACACACACACACACACACACACACACACACACACACACACACACACACACCAGAGTAAGAAATAATAATCCAAGAATAAACTCCTAGGATAGACACGCCCTCTCACTCACTCTCTCTCTCACTCACACACACACACACACGCACGCACGCACGCACGCAGCAGGACAGAAGAGAGTAACATGTGTAAGGGTGAGTGTAAGTAGCTCAGTGGTTAAAGGCATTGGACTACGGTTCAGAAGGTCTCAGGTTCACATCCCACGACCACCCAGTTGTCCTTGTTGGGCCCTTAAGCGAGGCTCTTAACTGCTCAGATGTATAATCAGATAAAATGTAAGAAGCTGCGGTCTGGTTTTTGCCTGAACACACACCACACAGAGAGAGTGTGTGTGTGCGCGTGTGTGTGTGTATGTGTAGCTACTGTAAAGTCAGCGACAACAGGAACCGCGTCCTCTGACTTTACATTAAAAATAATTAACCATCACCCCATCCTGTCGCTCTCTGTACTTTACTGTAACACACACACACACACACACACAGACACACACACACACACAGTGTGTTTATGCTGAATTATATAACAGTCCTTCAGTGCTCTGACGGGAATCGTCCGCCGCTAAATGCTGCTAAGTGACACATCACGCGGTTCTGAGTGCACTCACGCACTACAACACTAAAAGCTTTTCAATTGAGGTCACTTAGCGGGGATCTGCGTACTCCAGAGACCGCAAAATTCACAGGAATACACAGAGAGTGTGTGTGTGTGTGTGTGTGTGTGTGTGTGTGTAGGGGAAGGAGAGACGTTAATCCCACTATGACGCAGGTCTTCAGGCACAGCGCGCTCAGATTCCTGAATATTTTAGCATTTAAACTCTCTGGCTTTCTCTCACGGCCGTCAGGAGAACACCAGCGTTCACGCGCAGGGTTTAACGCGTTACGTTTCATCACCCGACTACTGATTATTCCCACACAAATTAAAGACAATAAATATCAGACAGCTCGTCACCGACTCTTTATTTCGCAGATCAGGTCATGTGACTTGCGTCAGAAAGAGAGATGCGCCTCTTTATTCCCGTCTGAATTTTTTTTTCTTCATTAAATACCCTGTAAATCCTGCTGCTCTCCGGTCACCGTGACAACCACAACCAGAGTTCTCCACTGCCAGGCCACCCTCGGTTTCCATGACAACCGAGGACACATGCTCCATCTGTCACCAGACTGGCTCCGCCCTCTTCTGCACTGCCATGACTACATCGAAGCCTGACCTACCTGCTCTCCTAATGTTCTCCGTGTTCTCTCTCTCACTGTCTCTCTCTCATTATCTCTTCTGTCGAATTTCTTTCACAGAGAGTTATAACAGCTAACACTAAGTAGTTTTATTACTTGTGTGTGTAATCTTAAAGAGTTCAAACCGCGTGCGTGTGTGCGTTTGTGTCTTGAGTCATGTGCCTGATTGGGGGGGTATCATGCTTCTTCAGGTCTCCCTGTTACTACGGTAACCTGCAGCTAGGCAGCTCGGGATTGGCTGCTGGGAGAGTGTGTGTGTGTGTGTGTGTGTGTGTGTGTGTGTGTGTGTGTGTGAGCAGTAAAAGGACTAAACACTACACACTGTCAGCTGTGGGAAAAAAGAAGAAACCTGAATCACTAATCAAAACAAAATGCTACAGAGATCTGTGTGTGTGTGTGTGTGTGTGTGTGTGTGTGTGTGTGTGTGTGTGTGTGTGTGTGTGTGTGTGTGTACCTGGACTGTAGGTGCTCCAGTTGAACTTGAAGGTTCTCAGATTGCTCCACTTGCTCATCCAGAGATCTCTGCAACTTCCTACTCTGGTTACGAGCATCGTCCAACTGAAACACACACACACACACACACACACACACACACACACTGTTATAGATCACTAAATATGTGTATGTGATTATCTCTTGAACAAATCCTGTCATGTCGGGTGATGGAGAAGTGGGCGGGTTTTTTTGCTCCTTTGATTGACAGGTGCAAAGTAAATATCTGTACATCGAATTATTTGTCTGGACTGTGACAGAGCGCTGACCTCGTCCTCGGCCTGCCCCAGCTCCTTCTTCAGCTCCTCCACCCTCAGTCTCAACTTCTTCACCTCCGCTTCGTGCTGCTCTACGCGCCGGTTAGCGTGTGCTAGCTCCACCGTCTTCTCCTGGTACTGCTTCTTCACCTTCGTGTGGACGTGACGCATGTCTGCTAGCTCCTGCAACACACACACACACACACATCAACAGAGTTTTTTTAGGTTTAGAGTCGGCTATAAAGTCACTAGCTGCGTTTATAAACACATAATGCTCCTTTAATCTGATTAAAATCAGTCTGATCAGATCCCAGTGTTATTGTTCACACAGTGCATCTGATCCGATCTGATGTGTGTTTACAGCCAAAGAAGAAGAAAACTTCTCATTCGGATCAGACCGTTCCCACTGAGGGGTCACATGACGCAGGTTTATGATTGGGTGAGTATTTCTGTTATTAGTGAAATTAGTGTTTTATGAGAATATAACACATCCTGCTGATTTCACACACAAACAGCTTCATCACATTTAGCTGGAAATACGGAAATCTAATCATGAGGTGGCACGCACACACACACACACACACACACACACCCACGCAGAGAGCGCAAAGAACCAGATGTTCGTCACTGAGAAGCTTCCAGAAACTCAGGACGTCACTACAGTCGCGTGTGCCGCTCTGACGAGTCACGGCTTCAGTCTGATCCGAATTCAGACATCAGACAGGAAGGAAACGCAGAGGGGGTTTATTCAGGACAGGGTTTAATATCTTTTCACAGCACAGACCCCATGAGAGAGGAGTGTGTATATGTGTGTGTGTGTGTGTGTGTGTGAGTGTGTGAGTGTGTGAGTGTGAGTGTGTGAGTGTGTGTGAGTGTGTTTCTCAGACAGCTCTGAGAAAGTGAAGCAGCAGGAGAGCGGTGAGTTGAAGGGGAGAAAAACAAAAACACAAAAACTCTGCATCATCAGTAAACAAGTACTGAATAAAAGCCTGTGGGGTTACGCCTTCATCCGCTCTGCACCATCTGACACACACACACACACACACACACACACACACACACACACACACACACACACACACACACTGCAGCTTCCACCACATCAGCAAACATTATATTTAGAAAAATAATTAATGAAAAAAAAAATGCATTAACAGTAAAATTCTGTGAGACTCCTGGACTCAAATACTGAAAAATACATTTTAAAATAAAAATGATTTATATTTTGTACAATAGAGTAAAAGCAACAAACAAA
>JAAGKR010013573.1:0-13652 GCA_011419295.1 Clarias macrocephalus
TTATTATTATTAATAATAATAATAATAGAAAAATCATCTTTATACTACTCAGGTGGCTCCAAAGGTCATGTAGCACAAATCAACATTAAACATGATGCCTGTACATCACAGAACACTATGCACACACAATCCAAGTTACAACAACCACCATGAACACTGCAGAACAGTTTTAAACAGGCACGCTAAGGAGTAAATAAAATAGACATGTCGAACAAAATCAATTTTAAAACAGTACTGCATACACTGGGCTCCAGATGGTGACAGAAATGGTCGCCAATGTGCCTAATATTTTTGTTTCGCACCTATTTTTTATCTCCCACAAACAAATCGAAAAGACATGCAGAGATCTTTAATCCTGTAATAGTCTCTCCTCCTCTCCTGCATCTGCCGCCCAGCATGAGAATACAAGAGCATGTGTAATAGTATAGCAAGCCTGCGTTAAAGAGCGCTCGCAAACATAAGACAGTTAATCTGACAATTTAACTGTCATACGTTCGGGGACGTTTAGCAACTGATCTCATTATTGAACACAGCCCTTCTGTACTATCAGGTGCGCGCCTGTGCTCTAGTGCTCGTTCCAAAATGAATCTGCTTGGATGACGATTAGCAGCTGCACTTGAAGTGAACCACTAGTAGTTTAATTTAAATGTATTAATGAGGTAAAGTATCTCCTTTTTTTAAATCTTGCCAGCTTTTAAAACTTGCTTATTGCTGTGCTTCCTAGCATGTGTGAAGTAGCTTAGCTGCCTAGCCAAAGTTAGACAAGAATCATTAACAGCTGACAAGGAAACAAAAAGTACAAAGAAAAACCCTGATTTTTCTCACTCCCTGTCCATCCAAACCTTACATCCTTTACATCAGATACCATTGAAACAAAACTCGAGGCTACCAGTGAAATTTCTCAGGTTCAGACACTAAGATGGAGTCAGATAATGCTAGCAAAGGATAGCTAACTAAGTTTCTTGTACAGACAGCTCCAGTTTAAATCTTCATGACCTAAGTTTATCGGATTATGCTTTTAAAAGAGATCATTTTAAAAGAGATAAATGTTATTTTTCTTAAAATAAATTTGATTCACAATGGCATCAATATCTTAATAAGTTAAACAGTAAAATCATGATAATTGATTATAATTAATAATATGAAATAAATATCAGTCACCCCAGACTATGACACTGGTGTTAATGTTACACAAAAAGAGTTTTATTCTAAAATAGAGCGCTGGACACATGCAAAAGGTACAGGTATGTTAGATATCTTTTTTAATTTGTTTAGAAATTTCACAATTTATTTAACAATTCTTTTGCGAAGCTTAGAAGTCCCTTCATTGGTATTTCTATAAATATACAGCAGCTGTCAAAATTGAACATAAAAACTGATTACATCTAATAATTAATTTACTAGAGCCAAGTTGACATAATTGAAAACCATGTGGTCTTACACACGGAAGACATTTTGTATATAGTTATGATTTTCCTCTAAATTATAATCACCAGTTACTGTATTAAACGTATAAATACATAAAGCTCTACTTTTCGTGGATTCAAAAAGTTTAAAAGTAAGATCTACGTGTCAAAAAGGAAAGACATTTTTTTTTATGACCAAATTCCACCTTTTGTGTAAAATGACCCAAATAGCAATTTTTTATTCCCCCCCCCAAAATTCAGCTAATAAAACAAAGCATCAGGGTATATAAACCCTTAAGACCAGCCCGCAGAAAGTATGGCATTTAAAGCCCCAGAGAAGGCTAACTGTAGAAAAGTGGAAACTTTTCTACATACATAATGCAGTTCGGGATTCAGTCTCCGCTATAATTAGCGGTTTTAAAGTGGAAAACATGCCTACTATCCAGCCAGCACCGAGCTGCGGTCACTTTTTATTTCAGTGGTCTGTGAAAGGGAACACTGGGAGGTTAAAATAGGTCTAGCAATGAAAAAAGATTGTGCAAAAAAACAAACGCAGTGGGACGAGATCTCAGAATATGCACTGTGGTTGGGGATAAAAACATTGCAGCTTTAGAAAATGCTGTTATTTGACGAGGTGTCCACATGAACGAGCGGTCGGGGGGAATGTGTTGATGACGAGGGAAAAAAAATAACAATAAAGAACTGAGAGGTGATCACAAAATCAGTAGAGAGGGTGCTCTTCTTACCGTCTTTTTCCGGCTGAATCTTGGTCCTCTGGTATTTCCAGATAATTGTGGGTGGCGGAGAGCTGATGACGTCACACACGATGACAGCATCCTCCCCCTCGTTAAACTCCTGAGGGGACGGAGCGTTCTGGAACGTGAGTTTTTCTGTAGAAAATAGTAATAATTAGATTTGGTATATGCACCTGCAAATCACAAGGTATCACCCACTAAAGAATAAAAAAGACATGCAAAAGACACGGACATGGTGTTCCCATGGGGTTCTGTCCACAAAAGTGCAGAGAAATGACAGGGCATGAAAAACCACAAAAGAGTTTTTGTTTATGGTGGTAAAGCCCTCAGATCTTATAAATAACACTCTTATGACACAGCCCAAATACACTGTATTCCACAAAAAACACAGTGCGATTTGGTACGGCACAGTCAGCTGAAACGCAGTTAATGAATAGCCACTTTACTATAAAGAACACCTTGCAAGCTGTGATGGTTTAAGATAACACTCAAGGATACCTAATAGTGTTAACAACAACAACAAAAAATATTTGCATATCAAAGTGAAACATTTCTGGGTGAAATTTTGGGTGATAGAAAGACAGAGAACAAGAGAGAGAAAACTTAGACAGAGAAAACTGAGACAGGCGTACAGACCTAATTGAAAGGTGGTGCAGCCTAATAGTCTCACATGTGTCAACCTTACTGAGGCTACATTTACTAAATTATATCTGACTAGTTTGGCTTTAGCTTGTTTTAAACAACACCATGCATCATCTACTTAAAAAATAGTTAAGAGTAAAGATATTGTATTCACCCAACCCACACAAGATTAGCCTTCTTAACTCTGAAATATGAATAAACCCAGCAGGAACACTAACACTGGATGAACGTTGTAATGCCTTCCCAAAAAGGTAGCCCTTTTAGAAGCGCCAAATTATTGGACTGCATCAAGCAAAGATAGCAACTAAGGAGATTTGAATTTACTGAAACTGTGGAAAGAACCCTTTAACATCTATGAAGTTTCTCTTTCCTAATGGTACAGGCACATTCCAAACTGTGAAAGAGTGGTTCTGGGAGCATGAGGATTCATGGCCACCACATTGTGCGCTGTAATCAAAACTAAAGGTAACTGAATGAAATCTTAGAGTGTGTGAGACTTGTTTTTGGTCAGGTAGTGTTGTTGTAACCACATTGGGATGACGTTCACCATTCCATTGAGACAAGATCATTTAAAACTTAGAATTCTAAATAAATTCTAGCTAGAATGGTATAATGATATTAAAATAATGTTGAATAAATGACCCAAACACAACACTGCAAATACAACCTCAAAACAATAAAATGTCTACTTTAATTTGAATGATTTATGCCAATTAACAGACAAGCTATGATTTTTACAGCATTGTGGAAAGGGCATTTGTTCAACCCTATCCCATTGGCGTGTAGTCGACTTTGTTCAAATGTCGTTTCATTAAACTTTCAAAACCAACCTAATACCAATGGGGTCCCAACATTCGTAACCCTGCCAAAACGTCACTACAATGTTTTGAGAAGAGCAAAGCTCGTGACTACTGTGCCACTTGGGGTGATGACTGCTGACACATAACTGTGGGATTTGCCTTCCCTCAGTAAAACACTCAAACATGTAGCAGGTGTTTGAAGTAGCAGAAGTGGATGTGGTTTCAGACAGCAAGAGAAAAAAAAAAACATGTTTACAGCTGATAAAGCAGAGAGAGAGAGAGAGAGAGAGAGAGAGAGAGAGAGACCCTTTTACTGTGACTTAAATCCTAAAGTGAGCAAATTCAAGCTCAGTACTTTTTTTATACTTCAGTATATTTGAAGATTAGTCCTTTTGTACCTTTTCCCAAAGTAAAATGTAAATAGAGAGCCTCTACTTTTACTAAGTAAAAGTAATATTTCACCTAGGACATCTCTACTTTTACTTAAGCACCGGAATTGTGTTCTTTGCCCACCACTGGATAGAGGGGCAGATATTTTGGGCATTAAACAGAAGGAGACAGTGGCATTGTGTTACACACTTAATGTAGGCAAAAATTTGGAAGTATATGTGGCAGTCCAGGAAAAAAATTCTATTAGACAGTATACTATAAAATTTTGATGACAATAGACTTTTCAGATTTAAATATGTCTCTCTTCCAGGAATATATTTCTGTCATTGCCATATCATCAAATGTGAAAAGACAGAGAATGGCTCTTAGCGTTTAATCAGCTATAACTTGAAGACTGGTATGTGAGTATAAACTGAACTGATTCGATTTATATCTGTTTCACTAAGACACATACTGTAGCTATCCAACTACTTTGTTAATTCATGATATTCACATGCTTGAAGAAATAACACTTGGAGTGGATATAAAAGGTTTACGGTGATGTAAGACTTCTAGTGTGGAGAAAGTTCGCTTTAAGAATAAAATTTTTTTATTTCTTTCCTAAAATGCTTTTCACTTGAATTTATGTTATTTGCTATATTGCATTAAAGGTGGGAAAAGATCATGATTTATCTTAGTTTTACTTTTAACCCTATACAATATTACAATTTCAACAGGGGTGTGTAGACGTTTTGTTCACTGTAGTCTGCACACCGACTGTTTCCTACACCCTCTCCATATCAAACATCAAGGTCATAAAATTTCCTTGCAATTTTGGTGAAAAACTGTACTGTATGTGACATGCCCAATCGCTAAACTGCTAGAATTCAGCTGCAGCGACATCCCAGACTGTTACACAGTTACATCAAATCTGTTATGATATCTTGTAGTCACTTACGGTAGATCTTGACGTTGACCGTGGCCTCGGCTTCCTTGTCCTCATTCTTTGCCACACACTTATATATGCCGGCGTTGTCCACAGTAGCGCTGTAGATGGTGAGAGTGGATGAGGTCTCATCATTACGGCTCACACTGATGTCCTGTCTGTTTGGCAGCAGCTTCTCTCCACTGGGAGCAAACCAGTCGATGTCCGTCACATCGCCGACCACTGGGATCACAGTGAAAGAAAGGAACCTCAATGAACTGTCAGTCAGCTATCTTTATAACCAACAGAGACTGACAACCCTTCTTCTTTAAAGTGTGAATTTGTTTTGCCAAGCTCTGTCTTTGTTTAAAACAGCAAACCTCAGCGTTCAAGGACATATGGGATATGTGATCTACTTTCAAGATCCGTCACAAGACTTATTCCCCAATGATGTGCGTTGGAATTGTGCTGAAAAATCAGCTACCTCAGGTGTTTCTCATTATAATTGAAACATTAGATCTAGCAGGTTTAGCAGGTGGGATCCCGAATGACTAATGACTAATGGCCCAGTGCCGGCCCACATGCACCGCTTTGATATGGCGCGCATACCGCGTGAAAGGATGGCTATGGATTCATCCAAATCTGGCTGGCAGAAAAGCTATAACTGAGTCTTGATTAGGCCTTATCTCTGACAGGATATGGAGCAGAACTTACAGTTGGGGCACTCTGGGTCCAAATTGGATCTCAATTAGATATGATGGTTGCATTCGGGCCTTTTTTTTTCACATAGATTAGATATAAAACCATCAGCCCATGATACACTTTGGGCTACTTCCAAATTTGACCCTTATGAGTAAAGTGTTCTGAGGTGAGTTCAGTTTATGTGATGAATACCGAAAATGTATTCATACTGTATGTATGTCACCCGATGCACAGATAAAGGCTGTCTAAACCACTTGTAAAATTGTCTTTTACCTAAGAGAAGAGATATAATATGAAACCATGTTCCCAGAAACGAATGGGTATGGACAAAAAAAGAAAAAAAGAAAAAAAAAACATGGCTACAATACAAAAGAAGGGAAAAATCTATCTGTATATCATTTCTTGCATGGGGCCCATTGTATTGCAATTGAAAGCAAATTTGAGATCTGCATTGTCAGGTTGGAATTTCTTGCTTAGAGGTGAGTATTTGATTTAAAGCATATTGATTATATATCTATCTATATAACTACATGGCAATTGCTTGAACCGTGTGCTTATTTTATTAATCTGAACGGTCACACAGAAATTCAGCATAGGACATCTCTGACATACTATTGCAAAAGAATATTGAGTTATGGCTCATGAATACAAATTCAAATACTGAAAAGAGATCAGGTTTGCTTTAGTCTGTCTGACTTACCTTCACATAAAAAGAACTTGGATTCTCCGACACTGATTTCTCCATGGGGTGGCATAATCTCCACTTGCAGTGAGACTGCAAGAAAAAAAAAGAAAGACAAAAAAAAAAATGAGTTAAAACAGAATATGTTGACAGACATACAGATCAACAGGACAGAGAAATCGGAAAGCAATGGGACTTGTCTGTCCATGTCACCCTGATAACACTGTGGACGGACTGGTGGGAAGATGAGGGCCACAAGGCCGTGTTTTTAAGACCTACAAATAATGATATGTCAACCAAGTCGTTGCACTCTAAGCCCAGGTCTGTTTTTATTGACGGATTGGAGTGAAGGGTCTCGGAGAAGCAGGGTGAGGAGCCAAGGTACAGGGATGAAGGAACTGATGCGGCTAAATCAGCCTGTAACCTTGGCAACCCCCGAGTGCTGTCGGGAGCAGTTATTGGAAAAGCTATCTGTCTGACAGGTTCTTCAACTAAATATGACAATTAGGACAAGGCAACGTAAATTACTAAGCCTCACCAAACTTATTTTCTGCTCGCAATTACCCGGGAGTCCTGAGACCTATTTATAGTCCACCATAAGCTTGCGTTTTCTCCAGTTTAATCAAAGAGACCTGTTTTTTTTTCTCCTTTCCCTCTCCCACACTGTGCAGTCGGGAAAAGTAACACCATAAATCATAGCATATTAACATTCTGAAATATAAGCTAATATACTTCGTCTCTCTTCATCGACTTTAGCTGATGACAGAAACGAACTATCATATGTCAAAGAAAGTCATACACTATTTGATATTATTATTTGTTAGTTTCAATTTTTTTGCATGAGTAAATTGGATATAAATCACACTGCTAAAAAAGTGAAAATAATGATTTCTGCCTCCCTCCATAATCCTTTATTGCTTTCCATACACCCAGATGCATTCCTGCTTTATTATTCCGATGTGTTTGATGCGAGCTTTGTCTTATCTGTAGCTGTAGACACAATAAGGTACACTGGAATGTATACCAGGATAAAGACATTGAATGAATGAATGAATGAATGAATGAATGAGTTCTTTGGCAAATGGCTGAGATCTCATGATGGACCTGCCACACATTCAACTATACGGCAATGCTTATCAGAGAAAGGCGCTTTAAATGAATGTGCATAAACTTGATGCGCCTTTCAGCACCTTGCCAAGAGGAATGCAGTCCATTCAGCCTTAGACAGAGCCGATAAATGCTCCAGGTAGACCTGCTATAATGGGGCTGCCCATAAAGAGCTGAAATGCCTCAGAGATGCTTCCTACTCAGAGTTTTTGTGTTTAGGAAACACTTTCAGCTTTAGAGGTTAGTTGAACTAAGAAGAATGTAGGGAGACAGCTCTTTTTCAACAGGTGACACTTTTCAGTCACAGGGAGAGCATAACTGCTTAGAATAAACAAGTTATTTCTAATAATTTCATTTTCAATAAAGTGGTTTTGGTTTTTTTTTTAATGGTATGTACACTTTCAATCAGTAGAACCGAGCGAAATTACACTTGTGGCTGAAATGGGAATGTTATGAACATAAAGGACTTCAAGAATGCACAGTAAAACATCTATTAGGTATATTAAACGCAGGCCCCATTTGTAGGTTTAAAGTGAAATTCCTGTGCAAAACAGATAGTGTCATGTTTCAATGTTCCAATCAGAGGTAATGTGTATGCATTTCTGAATTTAAAGTTGCATTCTACAATTTGCTGTTTTCTGGTTCGTTAATGTGTTTTACACTTACGAGGCACATTACCCAGTAGCTGGTTTCGTGGTTTCGATTTCGACATCCTAAACTTCCTCAAGAACTTTTACAGTCACACTGTATGTTTGTCCTTCGATTTAGAATTGATCTTTTGCATCATAATTAATCATTCCACTTTCATGTTGTCTGTGTTCGGCATTAGTCTGGTGCATTCATTTAGATATGATTTAATACACTCTGAGTTAGCCTCGTAAGATTTTTTTTTTTTATCCTGGAGCCAGGGTTTAAGCATGAGCAAAAACTAGAAAAACACAAAGGACCTTGGTATGCCAAATCAGATGCTCTTTTTTGGTTTGTTTACGACTAGATAACAAAAACAAGCCAGATTTCATTGGAAAGGTTGTCTGTTATCTACTAAATAGACATTTTACAAGGGATGAAAAAACTGTAATTTCATGTGTCAGAATGATGCTTTGTTGGCAGGGACACTACTGCAGCAATAGTGAAGACTAGTTATTAGTTGGTAAATATAAATAGCTACAAAGGAGGCCAACAACACTCAAACTTTATAATGTACAGACTATTTAGGAACATCGTAGTCTTTCAGCATACATCAGATATTGATAGTGGTAGTGAAACCATATTTGGATTCCATCTTGTTCGGAAATGCATTGCAAATTATTCTTTAGTATATTGTATTTTAAGCTCAATTACCTTTTTTTTGCATGCTTAAACTTGACCCAAAACTATTAGGTCCAAATACGCTCCCTGGCCTATATTAAAGTTGGCATTTCGATTTAACTAAGCAAACACCCATGTCGAGTGCTTTGACTTATCATCAGGCAAAAATGAATGCAAAGCAATAAATGTTGTTACTGGGGACGCTCAATGATTTTTGAATATATATTTGTATATATACTGTATATATATATATATATATATATATATATATATATATACTTCTTATTTTTTATTTTATGCGACTATGGTTTTGTCCCCCTTGGCTTTTATATACAGTATTGTGGAAAAGTCTTGGGCAAGCTGTTTTCATTTAATTTTTTTTTTCATGACTTCATTAATAACTAATAATTTCCAAACACTAGTTACAGCAAAAAACATTCACCAGCAAAAAAAAAAAAAAAGTGATCTTACAGAAACATATCCGAAGGCCAGAAAAGAAAGCAGCACACAGTATTACATAAAAAGAGGTGCAACACTAAAACTCAGTAAAACTAAACAGCTAATTTCCTTTTTTAATTATTTACTTTGTTTCATTAAGTACGGTTTAATACTTTATTATAGTATTTTTTTAAATACTCTTTAAGTCTTTTTTTATCCTTGCCCTACAGCAGTTATTTGCACGTGCCTAAGAGTTTTGCACAGTGCTGTACATAAATTTAGCTGTTTTCCCATTCAGTGGTTTGATGAATTATAGTTGTCTAGCATTTTTTATTTATTTTGAGGAGTTTTGATGTAGCACACATTGTTTGACAGAAAAATACAGTATATAAATAATTTGACAGCACATTTAGATTTTTGCAGTTTGAAGAAAAAAAAGTATTGCAAACTGATAGAGAATATTTTGTGCATGTTTTCCTTGAGTCACAAAGCCGTTAAAAAGCACAAATGACCATGTATTAAGCCTAAATTGTTTTAGATGTGTATAATTTTGTGTGATTTCTTAAAATGCTAGAATTCCACCTCCCACAGTTTAGTCACAATGGATAAATCAGCCTGCAGTTGTGTTTGTGGTTATTTAAGTATGCGGTTTAGCATCAATAAAATGTTTGAAGAAAAAAAAAAATATATATATATATGTATGTATTTATCACAATCAAAACATGATGTTTGCTATATATGTAGTGATTCAGACCTCAAATAGTCGCTGCATATTAGATCAAGAAAAAAATTCCTTGAGTTATGTATGCACAAAAACCTTTCTAATTGCAAGGATTGTTTAAGATCATGAAAAACATTATACACAATACAAAAAAAACTTCAGGTGACATCATCATCATCAGTCTCCTCCTCTACCAGATGCAGTTAACCCAAAAGCTTCCCACACAGCATGTTTAACTCATTATTCCTTTGTTTATTTTAAATTAAATCAATTAGAGTTGATCATGCGTCATGGCAAATCCCAAATGTGCTAAACCAGGGTTAGTGATAGGAGTGGGAAAAAAGAGAAGCATCCATTTTAGAGAAACAGTGAAACAAGTGAAACATAACTGCGTATGTACTACATTGATAATAGCTTTGTAAGTACATAACATAGTGTTTATACAACACCTATATTAACACGTATGTGTCTAAGTGACACATACTGTACGTGTAACTCCATTAAGGCATGCCTGCGATGGCGGTACTAGTGTGTAAACATCCTCAATCCTTGGAAACCTGGAAGTTCAAAGCTGGTAAAATAAGGTTATGATCAAAGGTCTCGCTATCAATCTGATCATACTGTATGTACATTTGTGGACGAGTGCAACTGTAAGTACTCAGTTTTCTCATCACTAAGACCGGAGTTGCCATGCTATATCCTGATCCTCCGAGTTATTTATATACTGTAATCACTTCTAGTCTAAGACCAGAGCTAGGAAAGAAAGTAAACATGTAAATTAAAAATCAGGGATTGCATACTGACCAAGACCTATTTCTTCCTCTACTGGATGAAAACTCCCACCTAATTTAATGCCATTTGATGTTCCACCACATTACACCGATATTATAAGTCTGTCTGAGCTGATAGTGTGGCTGTCTGAATTCATTTCGGAGCTGTAGTCAATGGCCAGTGAAATGTAAGTGTCAGCTTTGAACGAGCCACAATAATTGTTTAGCACTGGCGATTAAATGTTTTTTTTATACACACAATGAGTTGTCTTAAAGAAAGAACAGCTTGAGTGTGTTTAAATCCAACTGTTTGCTTTAAACAATTCAACCCGATAAGTGAACACAGGTGTGGAGAGCAGTGACACTGACACTGCTGCTGAATTTGTAATGCCTTCTTTAAAAGCTAAGCAATTGGAGCTCAACACTTACAGACTGTTGACACAGCGAAAGTAAGACTGTCTTCCCTGACAGCCAAATAAACCTAAGGAAATACAATAGGAAAGTAAATCGATAAGCCTAATTGCAAAATAAATCCCAAGCTCCACAGCTTTTACGATGGCAACTGTACTTCCAGTACCACCATACTGTGTGTAATTTCTAAATAACAAGTAGGTATGGCAGGGGAAAAAAAAAAAAAAACTTCAGTTAAAAGCTAAAATACCCTCTCTCCCTCTGTCAGTACCAGTCAAAAATATAGATACACCTTCTAATTCAATGTTTTATCGTTCTGAGATATATACCCATAATACATAATAAATTCGGAATTTAAGTAACAACGATTAACAGCAACAGTCAGTTGTCACTTTTCGACATGAAGGTCAGTTGTTCTGGAATAGTTCTTGCAAGAACAGGATTTTCAAGTGCATCAGGAAAACCAATCAAGCAGCATGATGAAAACTGGCTCTCATGAAGACTATTCCAGGAAAGCAAGACCAAAACTTACCTCTGCTGCAGAGGGGAAGTTCATTTAGAGTTACCAGCCTCAAAAATCACCAAAAATCTACTTATCTCAGATTAGAGGCTTGATGAAAGCTTTAAAGAGCATAAGTAGCAGACACATCTCATTATCAACTGTTCAAAGGTGATTATTGCATATTTTCTACACATACAATTCTTCTCTAACCTCAATGGATGATTGCATTTCACCTAACTGAAATTGCTGGACATAATTGGATAAGGCATACACTTGTTCAAACATAAGCTTGCACCAGACATGGTGTATGTCAGAATGAACACTAAGCCATGAGGTTAAGTGAATTATAGAACTATAGACCTGCAAGACAGGATTTTGTCAAGCTACAAGAAAATTTCAGCAACATTGAAAGTGTCCAAGAGCCAGAAACCTCCATCAACAGCCACTTTGGACCTTGGTCAGACAGTGAACCCAAGGGTCACTATAAATTAGAACCCTACATTATGTCTTGCTCCCTTGTGTATACGGAAGTGTCTTATGGTAGGACAACCATCACTATAGCACTCTACCAATTAGGTCTCTATGGTAGAGTGGCAGACAGAAGCCATTTCTCACTAAACAGCACATGACAGGCTGCTTGGAGTTCGGAAAAAAGCACCTGGAGGAAACAAAATCCTCTTGTCTGATGACATAATTCGGGTAGAAATCAGGCACTGTGCATCTCCTCATTAATCCCATTCCTACAGTCAGACACGGTGGTGGCAGCATCATGCCGTGAGGATGTTTTTTTTCTGTAACTGGGACTAGAAGACTAGTCAGAATAGAGGGAAAATGGATGCAAAAAATGAAAGACCTATATTGAGTGCTCAAGACCTCAAGTTGGGGCGACAGTTTTCGTCTCACCAAGGCAACGACGCAAATCATACCACCAAAGAAATACCGGAACTGGCTTCAGACCCACTTTGTGAAGGTCCTGGAGTGGGAGCTCAGGGAGAGTTTAGACTAGCATCTCTGGAGGGACATGAAAATGGCTGGGCCCATTTAAACTTGAGCAATTCTGCTAAGAAGTATGGTAGAAACATCAAAAATCATTCAGACTGTAGCAAGCAGACTTGGAACCAAGTGGTGGGTTTGAATACTTTTCAGTCTTTATTTTTTAATAAATTAGGAAAACACCTGTTTTCAAAGACCTGTTTATACTTTAGCATTGTGCAATACTGTATGTACAATGATTTAAATCTGTTTTAAAATAAACGTGAAATAAAACCAAATTGTAGAGAACTTGAAAGGGTGTGAAACATTTCCACCAGCACATACAGTATAAACATAGAGATTTTAACTGATACTACTAGTCATGGGGAGACAAAATTAAATTTGCCACTTGAATGAAGAAATATGAATGAAGAAATAATAATGATTAAGTCTGCAATATCAACGAGTTCTATTCGTGTTCAATTTACAATTCTGCTGATTACATTTCTGCAGCAACTGCACTAGAAATAGTTCTGGCTCCAAGGTTCATATTAATGCACTCCCAGTAACAGCGACTTCTATGGAACATGCTCCACAACTGAGAAGAAGCATAATAATAAAAATAAAACATAAAAATGCAATGCTGTGAAACAAAGAAGAACATCAATTTTGGTATTTATGGAAGGAGGCTTAAGTGTTAGCACTTTGTAAGGGTATGTTTACTGCCACAAGTAACTCTTCCAGACAGAGTTAAGAGTTTCTGAAGATTTTGGGTGCCATGATAAGCTGCAGTTTTATTAATCTCAAAAAAAGAAAAAAGAAGTAAATCTGTTGGAATAACGGTTTATAGCTGCTATAATGTAAGTGACAACAATAAACATAGCTATAAGTAGACAAGTAAGATTATTTAATTAACCAAAAAACAAAACAGAACAATTTGCTGGCCAGTACTATGGTGCAAGAGGAATAAAACACTCCAGGGAGCATTTTAAATTTAAAAGTAATCAAGTTGGTAAGAATAACTCTTTGCTTTGGGCCAACTCAGCATGCAGTGTCTTGTTTTAGTTCTTTTCTTTATATAGAGACATATTAGGCATGCAATTTCTGCATATAGTGTATACTAAACTAAAAAAAAAAAAAAA
>JAAGKR010013575.1:0-10007 GCA_011419295.1 Clarias macrocephalus
CTCAACGCGACCGGCACTAGGACCCGGAAGTAGTACGGTCGCGATTCAGGAAGTATAAAAGGAAACAAGATGGCGCCGCACATCACTCAGTCATTGAGTTTTCCAATGCCGTCTCCGACGCTATTTCTCCAATTTCGTGAGTACTCACCATTTTGTGCCATTTTTCTGATTGAGTGTGTGTTGTTAGAACGCGGGTTTAATTGTGTAAACTCTTGCTCTCTGTGTGAGAGAGTTCTAAGAATAAATCGCGTGGTTATCCTGCCTGCTCGCGCTGCTTCCGCGTTTGGGTTTATCCTCCACGCTACACGGGCAAACTGCTAGTCTTCTGATTCGCCTCCGGTTGTCCCGTGACACTCTGCTGTTCTCAATATACTTGCTACCCTTGGGTAACATCATTAGAAGACATGGGATTAGTTTCCATTGTTATGCTGATGATACCCCATTATATATCTCAACTAAACTAGACGAAATACCTAAATTGTCTAGATTAACTGAGTGTGTCCAGGACATAAAAGATTGGATGACCAATCTACTACTACTAAATTCAGATAAGACAGAGATATTACTTATTGGCCCAAATACCAGTACACAACAGCTCTCACAATTCAGCCTGCGTTTAGAAGGATGTACTGTTACTACTGTACCAGCTCGACAGTGAAAGACCTGGGCGTAATATTAGACAGTAACTTGTCCTTTGAAACTCATATTTCCAATATCACAAAAACAGCCTTCTTCCACCTTAGAAATATTTCCAAGCTTAGGAACATTTTATCTGTATCTGATGCAGAAAAGCTAGTTCATGCATTCATGACCTCCAGACTGGACTACTAGGTGATTGTCCTGCATCCTCAATAAACAAGCTTCAGTTAGTCCAAAATGCAGCCGCCAGGGTTCTCACTAGATCCAGAAAATATGATCATATAACCCCAATATTATCATCTCTGCACCCTGCATACAAGGCTCTAAATGGTTTATCTCCCACATACCGAACCAGTCTTCTGATACGCTACAATCTACCATGTTCCTTAAGATCACAAAACTCTGGACTTCTGGTAGTTCCCAGAATTTCAAAATCTACAAAAGGAGGTAGGGCATTTTCATATTTAGCTCCAAAGCTTTGGAATAGCCTTCCAGACAGTGTTCGGGGCTCAGACACGGTTTCCCAGTTTAAAAGTAGACTCAAGACGCGTCTCTTTAATCTGGCATACACGTAACTCATCCCATAACCTCATACTCCAGTACATCTATTCTGAATGACAACTATGCTAATTCTCTCCATCTGTATTCTTCTACCCATCCTGGGGCATCTGGAGATTGTGCGAGCTTCAGTAGACAAAGGCCAACTCTGCGAAGTTCCTGAGGCATCCAGAGATAGACCAGCTCCAGCTGGATTCTGCTTTATGATAGTTGGAGCTACACATGCTGCTCCTGAGCTCCCAGTGATGCATCTGCCCTTTGCACCTACTGACCCATCCATGTGCTGAACTGGACTTAATGTTAATTTAAAGAACTTCTGTTATATTGAACTGTCAGCTGCATAACACACATGATGTTATATAATTTCTATTTGTTATCACCCAAATGAGGATGGGTTCCCTGATTGAGTCTGGTTCCTCTCAAGGTTTCTTTGTCATTCTCGAAACTTTTGGCCACTGATTTAGTAAATCTGCACTTAATTAATTATATTTAAGAACATGAAATATACTGTAATGATACTTAATGATGCCACTGTAAGTAAGCAGAATTTAAACAGTCAATGTGATTAGTTATAGTGCATAAAACATCACTTTACTTTGACATTCTTTGTCTAACTCTACCTTCGGAAGAATTACTTTCTCATTCTGACTGGTTCTGATGTTTCCTAGTGAGTGGAGCGACTCAGGACTCAGCAACACCATTGAGGAGAAGAAACAGTATAGATCAGATAAGCCGTCCATCATGTAAGTAAATAATGCATGTTTTCTTTTTCTTTTCATTTTGTGAAGCTGCTTTGAGACAATGACAATGATCATTGTTAAAAGCCCTATGTAAATAAAATGTAATTTAATTCAATTGAATTGAATATGTTGTTCAGTGTGTAATTCAACACTAGTTTAAGGGTAAAAGAGACGACAATGAAGAGACACAGAAGGACTATTTAGACTCTTAAATTTATAATTTGATTACAATAAAAATATGAGTATTGTGAACCTGGCACCTAGCACATGCTTGACTTCACCTGCCAAGATTGGTACCTGTTATGTGGGTGAGATCACTAGTAGGTGGTGCTTGCAATTACACAATTACTTTGTTTCCAGCTCAACACATGTATTACTATTAAAAGCAACTCTTTATATGTTTTGGATTTTAAATATGATTCAGCTAGAATGTAGGCTTTCCAGGTTTTGTCATTAATGGTCCATCAGTCCACCACTGTACTCCAATGAACAACATTATCACCACAATGCAGTATTTTGAGGGATTCTGTAATTAATTATTCATTCATTAATTCGATCATTAATGGCCCATCAGCCCATCATCATACTCCAGAGATTAACATAATCATTGTATGGTCAGTAAGTGATTTTGTATTAAATTATTTATTCTTGTTCATTTTCAGTGGGTGGAGAATCGTCTAGTCCACATTCTCCAGTGTCGGTTCCTGTAGCAGAACTAAGGCTCGTGCTGCTGGGGAGGACGGGGTCTGGGAAGAGTACAGCAGGAAACACCATCCTGAGCAGAGAGGAGAGGAACCAGGCTGCTACATCTACAGCTACATCTACATCCACCCAGCAGAGTGAGAGCACACAGGGGGAGGTGGCTGGGAGGAAGGTGACTGTGGTGGACACTCCTGACTGGTTCTCTCCTGGACTCTGTCTGGAGAAGCTGAGACAGGATGTGGGACTCTGTGTACATCTGTCTGCTCCAGGACCCCACGCTTTCATCCTGGTCATACCTGTAAAGCAGCCTACAGGAGAGGAGAGAGGAATGCTGGAGAAAATGGAGGAGATTTTTGGAGAGAGATGTTGGAAAAACACCATGATCTTATTCAGTGTTACTGATGAACTTCAAAAGAAGAACATTGAGGAGTTTATCCAGTCAGGAGGCCAGGAGGTCCAGAGACTTGTAGAGAAATGTGGGAACAGGTTTCACTGTCTCAACAATAAGGACAGTGGAGATGGTTCTCAGGTCTCCGAGCTTCTGGAGAAGTTAGAGAAGATGGTGGAAGGAAGCACAGAGAAATTCTACAGCAGTAAGATCTACCTGGAGACAGAATCTCAGATTAGAGTGATAGAGACTAAGATCTTAAAGGAAAGAGAAGATATGAGGATGAGAGAAGAAATAGAAGTAAAGGGAAAAATAGATAAGGAGGTGCAGGATTCTCTGAGAAAGATAGAAGGAGTGATCCAGGAGCACGAAGGAGACATCAGACAACTCAATGACCGAACAACTGAACTGGAGAGAAAGATGAAAGAAGAGAGAGATGAAGAGAAAAAGAGAGAACTTCAGAGGGAGCTGAATCGAGAAATAGAGCGAAGGACAGCAATGGAAGAAAAGATGAAGAAACTAAAAGAAAAGAGAGAGAGGGAGAGGAAAGAGATGGAGGAGAGGCACCAACAGGAGCTGGAGGAGATCAGGGAGGTGTATGAAGGAGAGGTCAGGATGGAGACAGAGAGAAACCTCATGAAGATCATCCTGCCTGAACTCCAGAGAAACATTTTGTCCTCAAAAACAAAGATGCAGGAAGAGTTCAGCAGACAGATGGAGGAGAAGAACAGCGAGCTGGAGACTCTTAAAGAGAAACTTTTCAAGGTAACAGAATCTCACACTCTGCTGAGTGAAGCATACCGTATAACTGTGTTGAGCTTACCAGAAACAACAGAGTGACTGTAGTGAATACGAGGCAGAGAAAATGAGACTAAACTTTATTAGATTGGTGTACATGGATCCTAACCATTAGCACAATGGAAGTATTTTTGCTTGTCCTGGGGGAAAAAGGTTAGTTTGATTCATTCAACATGGACCCCAGCCACACGGGTGCACAGTACAGTGTACTTTCAGGTCCCAAGGTTAGATAAAACATAAGGAGAGTAGCAAATGCGTTTGCTAAAAACCTGTGCCAAAGCAAATCTGTGGATGTGTTGCGGCCCCTAAGAGAAGCTGGTAAAGGAAGAAGAGCAACAGTGTACAGTAAATAAATCCTGACTTTATATACACATAATTTGTACATTTCTATTAATGTTACTTCTGGTAAAACTGGAATCCCTTCTATTCAATTATCTCTTCTAACAATAAGTCAAATGTATTGTTTGACATGTCTGCTGATGTTGCTAACTCTGCTGGAGTAACTGTTTCCATGAAGCAAATAAAATGCTATGTGGCAATGAGTTGAGTGATGTAGTTTAACGCCCCAGTGTGGTTATAATAAACATAATCTTTGACGGAACCTTTTTTAAGCAATCATATTAATGGAGTAGAACTGTTCTATGAATATTTAATAGCATAGTGCAGAAAATGAGTTTTTTTACTTCGGCCCTAATCATTGTTTACATTTTTACTTCAATGCTCTCATTCAAATATAGTAATAATATAACTTATTTACAGTGTATGTAATCATAGAAATAATAATAATAATAATTATTATTATTATTATTTCTATGATTACATACACTAGCATTTTATTTGCTACATGGAAACAGTTACTCCAGAAGAGTTAGCAACATCAGCAGACATGGCAAACAATACATTTGATTTATTATTGCTAACTGTTATTTTATATTAAAAAACACTGTAAGGAAATGGCCTAACCAGAAGTTATAGATGTATTTTTTTTTCTAAATATGAACTGTCCATTTAACTATAAGTGTGTATGATACACACAAATAAGGTGTTAATCAGCTAGTTACTGCTAGTTTCTTATCATGCACAGCAATTTCTCAAGTGTTGTTAGTGGGAAATTTTGGAAAATAAACTTAAACTTTAGAAATCTACACATTGTGTTACAACAGCATTTTGACAAGAAAATAATATTTTAATATAGAAGCACTTTTTTACCATGTTTTATCTCTATATTTACAGTTCATGTAGTGGTACATTCTCCAACACTAGTTGTTTTGTAATATTTTATTATAACACCTAGAAGCACAATCACCAAACATAAACAAAGAAAAAAGTGTCAGAAAACCTACTGATTTGTTACTGGAGGTGCGGATGGGTTGACGGTGTGACAGATTTTTTGTCCGTTTTTTATGTTTTGTTTGCCTGTTTTGTGTCTTATGTTTCATTAAAAACATACACATACAGTATTGTGGTGGAACGGTCCGAGCAATTGTGCAAATATTTTTTTAAGTTAAGTTTAAGTTTTGTCAAATAATATATTGTAATATAATGTTATTCTTACCATTACTTCTTGAAAATTTGAAAATATTTTTTCTGCCACACCTATATAGTTTATAATGTTGACAAGATAGAAGCCTCAGAACCTAGTGTATCAAATATGATGCAAACGATTTTAAAACCATAAGCCAAATGTAGCTATGGTGCTATTTTTTAACAACACAATATACAAGTATTGTGTCTTTAGTTCTGTAGTAATATCATGTTGCATGCCAAAATAAGTCAAAAGTAATAAAAAAAAAAAAAACTGCCTTTCTTCAACATGCGCACTAGAAGCAGTTTTACATCCAGGTACAGATGGATGTAATAATCAAGCACAATAATGTATCTGATAAGTGAACTCACATGCCAAGAATGAGCCTGAAATCAGAGGCAAAGCACAAGAGACACATTATACAGTGCTGGGTTTACCTTCATGGTTTCAGAAATAGAGAGGTGCATTCTGGGAAACTGAGTCTACAAACAAAACTACACAAAACAAAACATATTGGGCGCACAGTGCCCTCTAGTGGTGAACCCTCACAATCCTATGCATCTAAGATGGCCCTGCCTTACACCCCACCCATGTAGAATACAGAATATTTTAATATGCAATATACTATGTAATATAATTACATATATTAATATGTAGTATACTTTTTTAAAGTTTAAATTTTATGTTTTCTCTAATGATCTTTTCTGCAATTTCTTACCTGATTTAGTGATTACTGGTATTTTAATCATGTGTGATCATGTTCTCATCCATCCATGGTTACCATCATGTGGTTTAATTGATTATGAACTTTCAACACATTAAGTTCAGTTGCTGAAATGATCATTAATACTCCAGTGCTCAAGTGAATGTCAGTCTTAAAATTTTAAAATCTTAAAAGTTTTATAAGTGTAAAAATCAAAACAAATCTGTAATTCAATTAATAAATTTATTATGGAAATATATGAGATGCATGTTCTTTCTGCAAATGTAAAAAAAAAGTAATGCAAACTTTTAAAGAATTAAGAAAATGCACCATTCTGGAGAAAAATCTGTTGCACCACATGATTATGTTTACGGCCAGGCTGAAATGTTTTGAAAGCTGCCAAATATGCAGTTTACCATGTTGGAACCCTTTTAGGAGCCTCTAGAAACGCTTAAAACATATCAGTTGTCTGAGTTTATCACATTTTTTCAATCCTGGTCTGGAACCATTTCCCTACCAGCTAAGGTTCCTCAAGTAACCCATTATTGCTACTGTAACAACAACAACACCTACTACTACTACTACTACTAGACAAGAGAGTGAAAACCTGTGAACTGGAGAAATTGTCATGGACAACCAAGGCTCATTGATGCTGAAGTCTGGCCCGTGTAGTCTGACCAAATAGAAGTGCTACTTTAGTTCAAATTGCTGAAAAAGTAAACAAATAAATAAATAAAAAAAGAAAGACATATTTACATATTGAATGATTGATGGACTGTTTAAGATTTCACACTGTTGATTTTGTCAAGACATAAAGTATTGCCCATTTTAGATAAACACCAGCTTAAGTTTAAACATGGTAAGTGAAAATGGAAGACATCCAATATTTGGGGCATTTCACAGGAAGATGACATTGGGTAGGCAGAAAATAAATATTGTTCCTAGTGAATATGTCATGCACACTCACTCGCGACCGGCACGAGGACCCGGAAGTAAGACGGTCGCGCTTTCAGGAAAGCATAAAAGGAAACAAGATGGCGCGTCACATCGCTTAGTCATTGAGTTCAACTTATGCCTTCGCCGATGCGTTACCGATTCTCACGTGAGTACTCACCAATTCGGTTTGCTTCCTCGATTGAGTGTGTGTCGCTAGAACGCGGGTTTATTTGTGTAAATCCTTGCGCTTCGTGTAAGAGAGTTCTGAGATTAAACGCGTGGTTATCCTGCCTGCTCGCGCTACTTCCGCGTTTGGGTCTACCGTCCACGCAACATGGGCTACCTGCTAAGGTTTTTGTCTTCTCCCCTCGGTCGCTCGTGACAGAATGACTGAGCCCAAAGCAGTAGACCCAGCGGAGTTTGTCCGTCTCTGCGGTGTGGTTGACCAGCATGCCAAGCTGATCAATAAGCTTCATGGTGAAGTTGCGTTTCTCCATAAGGAGCTCCAAGATGTCGCGGTTTTGCGCCGCGAGGTGGCGGAGCTACGGCAGGAGAACGCGACCCTCCGCGAGGCGGCTGTTCAGCCGGCTGTTGCCACGCCCACCTCGGCGGTGACTGCGCCGCCCCCTCCTCCCCCCCCTTTCCTCTTCTGATGTGTTCATAGCCTTCGGACGGCTTACTATGAAGGACTGGCGTCTCGCATCAAGGACGAGCTCGCCGGGCGAGAGCTTCCAGCTACCCTGGAGGGTTTGGTCCAGCTCGCCCTCCGGATCGACCAGCGCTTGCTTGCTCGCCCGAAGCCAGCCACCCACCTTCCTCCTCATCGCCCCTATGACCTGGCGATTGAGATCCAGCCGGGTTCTGCTCCACCCCGCGGCCGTCTATACTCTCTCTCTCCCACCGAGATGCGGGCGATAGAGGAGTATGTGTCATCCGCTCTCTGCCAAGGTACCGTCCGACCCTCCTCCTCGCCCGCCGCTGCGGGATTTTTCTTTGTAAAGAAGAGTTCGGGCGAATTACGTCCTTGTGTCGATTATCGGGGACTAAACAACATCACCATAAAGAACTGACACCCGCTGCCTCTTACTAACTCAGCCCTGGACGCCCTCTCTGGTGCCACCATTTTCACAAAGTGAAAGAGTGGAAGACAGCGTTTATTACCCTGTTGTGTTTCTCAGGTACAGTTTTTCTTCAGACTAAATGATTAAAAACATGGAATCTGTAGTAGAATAGTACAAATGTGAATTTGTGAAATATAAAATCATTCAATATGATTTCAGCTATTTGTTGAAAAGAATTTGACTTTTGTCTTCTCTTTTAGGAACCGCTGCTTACCACTGATCTCACAGGAATATGTTTATTCTTTTGAAACTTAGCTATAGATGTGATATTTAAATTATCATTTCGGGGTCTCCAGACACACAGTACAATGACACATGAGCCAGTGATCCCCTTTACAGAGAATTGACAGATGAGGAACTAAAGTATTTTCATAAATATTCCCATTTTTTATAACTATTGGCAGTTAATTAGCTATTTTATGTCCTCCATTATGTTAAAGAAGGTTTCCTCAAGATTTCCACGTGATGTGATTTATTTATTTAAACCTCATTTGTTGCCACTAAATGACACCTGAGTGTTCGGTCAGATTCATCATCCAGGAAATTTGGAGGTAATATAAAACTGGAGTGCTTACAGTTACAATATTTTACAAAGTTATGTGTAAAACAAACTAACAAAAACAGACCACTTATGCAGTCAGTTTTTTTCACCTTACTACAAATATATGAAACAGCGTACAGTAAACAATAACACTGATAATGTAGTGTTACATCAGAAACTGTAATTAATAATGTACAGGCATCAGGAAAACATGGAAACTTCAGAGAGAATGGGCCCAATCACCTTTAGCTCAACTCATACTTTGAATGTACAATCAGGCCCATAACTTTTGTAATAAAGGTAGCTTGGGTAGCTCATAAATAATGGAACAAGCAGCTGTATGGCCAGGTGTGGCCTGTTCTCTCATTACTCTATGACTAAGCAAGTCCTGGAGGTGGTTCTGAGTGTTTTATTTACATTTTCTATCTTTATGCTGAAATAACGCCATAAGCCCAACGGTGGGCATATTTACCATTATGTGCATATATTGTATATAATATGTATCTTTTTTTTTTTAAATCAGTATGTTGTGGTCGGTTTCCTTTCCTTGATCTTATATGTCATAGTTTTCTGCTATTTATTCATTCATTTACTTATTTTACCGATGTAGCTCTGGTGCAGACACAGAGAAAAGAGGGTCTGATTTAAATGTCATGTGTCAACATTGTTTATTTTGTTATTGCTCATTACAAAAAGGTGTTTCTTTAATTAAAAACACCCAATTTGTGATTGGCATCCTTTGTCCTTTTTGCACGACACAGGAAAGACCCCATACCCCCCAAAACTAGCTTTTACACTAAATAAATTTTAATAAATTATCTGAATAAATTATCTACTTTTTACGTTTTAAATAGTTTTTTGGGTTAGTAATGTTACTTGTACTTTAGATAAAATTTCTTCAAAATAACAGTACTTTTACTCAGGCAGAATATTGTAAATCTCTTTCCACCTGTGTTTGTTTCCAAAATGTATGGACCTCTCTGTATTTGTTTTACATTCAAAGTAGTACAATGACAATAAATTGAGCTTGGAAGCTTTTAGTGTTAATGTCTTTTATATATTTTTTTTTCTCAGATTTTTCGCCCCTAATTTAGTCGTATCCAATTCTCACCCCTGATTGTTGAATTCCGCAATCACCGCTGCTACACTACCAGTCAGGGAGGGCCGAAGACTCTCACATGTTTCTTTAGAACCACGCGATGCCGGCCAGTCAAATCTTTTTGAGCTGCTCGCTCCCTCACCATTGGGGGCGGCGTAACACTTGCAGGACAGCGCTATCAGCTCCTTCCACTTGCGCGAGCTCACAGACGCCCTTGAATGGCAGTAGAGCTGTGACTGATGTGAGAGTGTAAAGTA